>WWET01006515.1:37791-68145 GCA_011038615.1 Limnodynastes dumerilii
CCCCGCACTTTCTGCTGCGAGACGGGCATCCGAAAGGACTGGGAATCATTTGAACATTTTCTGGATTGAGTCACAGAAGTCCACATCTCAATATCTTTTGTGGCAAAGTCTATGCACTGAAGGCCCTCCTGCTTTTTCCTAAAGCCCTCATCGTATGCCCTCCAAACTGCCCCTCTAAAATTTGTGTGCATATCCTGGATTAGGTGTGTATAGCACCACACAGCTCGCGACTCACCTGGCTGGAACTCTATGTAGCTTGCCGCAAATACACAAAAACCCTCCTGCCACCTCGTGAAAGTCTTGTAGGCCTCTTCTCCTACCCCCCTTTTGCGCTTGCCGCTATCAGACCCTTATGTACCTCCTCCGTAAGGGAAAAAATATCTACGTATTTACCCTTTTTTATCCTATTCTTAACTGATGGCCTTATCTGCCAATAAATGGCCGTATTGGGACATCTCATGGATGTATCCCTTGGCCTAGCTACCTTCTTCGCCCAAGAATCTGATGTGACCCCCCTCCTTTTTGTCTGCTAACCCCCCTAGTGTCCGGCAGAAAAATTTCATCACTTTAGCCGGTTTTATTTTGGAGTCCGTCGACCCTATTGAGGAAACCCCATCTGAAATTGAGGGTGAATGATCAAGGCTGAACAACGGCGGCATCACCTGAAGCAATGAGGTACCCGGGATTTCCTCCACGGGCTGCACGAGCTGACCCCCGACATTTTCAGCCTGAGAGGACAAAGGCCCTGGAAGAACAGAGATGTTAGTGCCCTGCGCCAAACCAGACTGCAGCTGGTGCGAACACATTGCCCGGCTGTCATTGGCAAACCCGCGGAAGCAGGGGCAGCCATAAAAGGGCCAAAGGGATAGGAGAACTGAACAGGCCCTTCATTAAATCCCTGCGGCCAAAATTGCTGCGGAAAGAAACCCGGGGGGCAGAACCATTGCTGACCTTGCTGCGCCCTAGCTGCACCATTGGCCTATCCTTGCTACCCCTTGATCCCTTGCTACCCTTGGATCCAGACCCGGATCCGCCCGAGCGCGTCTTACTCCTCTGAAGCACTGAGGCGGATAATGGGCAGGAAGAAACAACCGACCCTCATCTAGATTGCCCCCCCCCCCCCCCTACGGACCCCCTCCTGGAGTGCCCCCCAGAAAACAAAGAAGCACTAGAGCCCCTGCCAGTGGAAAATCTCTGCTTGTCATGACCAGACTTATGCTTACTCTTAGAAGCCTGCTTTCTAGGCCCACTTATTGTACCCACACTGACAGATGTATCTGGAATCATGGACGCGCTGCCTTGGAAGCCAATACTTCTGGCTGCAGATTCTCCCTCCTACAGCTGAGCCCCAGACATTGGTAGACAATTGGGCCCCCTCTCGCCTGCTAGCAGAGCTCCCTCCGCAGCTCCCTCCCTCGTGTCACCAGCCGCTGCCGCCATTTCATCATCCACTTCATGCCCCACTGCCTGAGACGCGGCTGTGATGTCACGCCGCCCGCGGCCTGAGCCGCAAGCACGCACACCCGCTGACATGGCCGGCTCCTCTCTGAAATGGAGGGGAGCCACCTTGGAGCATACTGGCCGCGGCATTCTGCAGGCAAACTTACAACGCGCTGACAGCAGGCGGGTGATGACTGGAGAACGGGGGAGAGGCAGTAATCGCGCCGCGGGGACCATAGAAGGAACGGGGGAATCAGCAACACAATCAATTAACCAAGTAAGTAGAATAGAAAGACAGTAAGAAGATTTGCAAGGAAGCAGAGAGATTAGAAATCAGGAAAGAGAGAGTAAGACAAAGGATAGACAGAAACAAAACGGGTTACTCAGCCTTCCAAACTGCTTGAATTCTCTGCGACGAGTGCCCCACTCCCCCTCAACTAGCCCTATATATAACTTCCCACCCCCCCTTAACTCTAACTCCACCCCCCACCCCATCCTATCTAAAGACCTGCCCACCCTGAGAACCTTAACCCTTTGCTTGCTGAATGTCTGGCCAGGACACCTGCCTGCTATTTACGGTTCTGCGGCCCAATGGGGTCCTTGGTTCTTTTTTCCATGCTAGGAGGTCACAGAGAGGAGATGCAGCTGACAGACTCTGGACCTCCACCTCCACCTCCACTGGATCACAGCATTTTAAACAGGGTTGCCGACTTTTAAAAGCTTCCCTCCCGGAGATCCCGGAGGGAAGCCCTGCCCCTTGATTATTAATTATCCCCTTTGGGTTTAATAGGGATGTGGCGGGGCTTAATGACGCAATTTGCATCATCAAGTCCCTTCCTGTCCCTAGCAACACTAGTATACTAGTTTTGCCAGGCAGGGGGGCTGGACTTGTGGCCGTGGTTTCATGGAAACCATGATCCTCAAGTCTCTTGTGGGAGATTTGCAGGCTCTCCCGAGATACCAGGAGAACTGCCCAAATTTTGGGAGTCTCCTGGACATTCCGGGAGAGTCAGCAACCCTGATTTTAAAGCAGGAGGCGGAGCCACAATGCAGTGATTTGTATTCCATCATGTCTGAAATCCCCCTCCTTCACAATGCAGTGATATGTATTCTATTGTGTCTGAAACCCCCCTCCTTCACAATGCAGTGATATGTATTCTATTGTGTCTGAAACCCCCCTCCTTCACAATGTATTCTATTGTGTCTGAAACCCCCCTCCTTCACAATGCAGTGAACAGGTAATTTTCCAGGCAGGCCAGTTGCCACCCAGCATCTCCCCTTTTGTTTGAAGAGAACTAGGCTGCAGATAATGATAGGTGGTGGTCACTAAGATGTTGCTTGTATAGAATGGAGGTCCCTATAATGCTCTCTGTATTTGGTGGAAGTCATTAGGATAATCTGTGTATTGGGTGGCAGTTACTAAATTGCACTCTGTATTTTATAGAGGTCGCTATAAATCAATTTATTGTATTGGGAAATACTAGTCAGTAGTTTTTGTATTTGAATGTAACTCTTTTACATAAGACTTTTTCCTGTACTTAATTAGCTATACATAACCCTGTCCATTTTATTTATCTGCACTGCACCTAATAGGGTACTTTGGGCTCTGTTTATAGAGGAGTTCGTTTTTAAATGAATGAAGCTGATCCAGGCTCGCTTCTCCTCGCAGCGAGCCTGGCAGCTTCGTTCATATAATTCAGTAAAACTTACCCGCTCTGCACGGTCCCGTAATGTTCTCTGTGCTTATCGCAGGACACTTCATTCATACTTAGTATGAATAAAGTCCTGCGCATGCACAGAGACTCCATTGCGGGACTCTGAAATCTTCGGACGTGTCTCCCGGACAGGTAAGTTTTGATTTTTTTCTTATTTTTTTCCTACAATTATTGTGTTTTTTTTAAAAAATGTGTTTATTATTTAGTAGGTTTAAATTTAATTTAAAAAAAACATACTTTTTTGCTTATTTTTTTTTTTACCTTTTTACACATAGGTGTATCCCGGCGGTCTCCCAAAACATGCCCCCCTTTTTCTCCCCCTAATAATAGCTATTAGGGGGAGGAAAAGAGGAGTTTATGAGGACATCGCTGGAATAGATACCCCCTAACACCAGCATGAGCTGGTGTTAGTTTTACGCCGGGGGCGGAGTGTAAAACTCCGCTCCCAGGCTTTGTAAATATAACGAACTGCCGGGCCTGATCTGAAATGAACGTGCCGGCGGTGTGATGTGTTAGTGACGTGCATCGCCATGGAAACTGTAGTTTTCACATGAAAACAGGCATTATCACAGGAAAATGATCTTTATAAATATAGCCCTTTATTCTGTGCCAATCTTGCTTGCTGTTAGGTAGCTCCACCTATAGTTGATCCTGGGCACATTTGACCTGTTGCAGGATTTATTCACCCCTGGCTGAGAATCACACAATTTAGCAGTAAGGGTAGGATGAGGCAATTCATGTAACATGCCCCGCTGCAGGCCAGGGAGGTTAGCCTTCCCTCTAAGGAGCCACGGAGCACTGGCCAAAGTTTAGTAGTGTCCGGACATTTTGAGAGACTTCACAAGAATGTACTTATACCATAATTAAGCCCCATCCCACTAACCAATGTTGTGGCTCATATCATTCTGAATCAGCAGGATCACTGCTCTGAGCAAAGGGGAGTAGTTCTTCATAAAGATGAGTGGTGATATCTGACAGATACGAATTTAGGGGTTCTAAGGCGAATTGAGCCAGGACTTCAGATCACAAATCAGGGCAAAACATAATTTTTCTTTATTCAGATTTCGAATTTTGTATTCTATATAAGACAATGTCAGCTGTCAATTTAGTGCTGTTTATCATTATAAATATTTACAGACACCCTATTGAAGCAGTGTAGCAACACAATTTTTTTTGTTTTTTTTATTTAAGAAATCCAGATCCAATACCAAAACCAAAACACGACGAAAATCAAAACTACTCATCTGTAGTTCTATGATGCAGACCATGGACCGTAATCACGGATACGTTTTTGCGCGGAGTTCCGTGCATATTTTTAGGATCGGAGTAACTGCGCATGCATAGTAATTTTATTTACGCTATTTACGTTGAATTTACGCACGGTAGTCCATTAGGCACGCACGTGTGAATTGCCCTTGGGGAAATATGTGCGGAGGGGCGTGGTTGAAATCTGTACGCACAAAGATAAGGGCAAGTGGGATGGGGGAGGCATTTAAACGACCATTTGAGGCTGTGGTTAGTTACATACGCACGTACGTAAGTATTATACGCAAGTAAATGCACACGTAGAGATAAGGGTGTCCTATAGAGGCGTAAGTCACCGAAAACCTGTCCGTGTGAGGGGAGAGTCATGGGTGTCGCCTTGCAACGTCTGTGCATATAATTGCATACCTTTAACTAACAATTCTGTGAATACGGCCCCACATTATTAGGCACTGCAGAAGGGTAGACAGATATCCCAGGAGTTCTAGGGAAACCGGACATTCTGTTTGTTGCCTAAAAAAATAATAATGTAATAATTCCATGCACACTTCAACACTTCAACTTGTGCATTATATATAACAATTTTTACCTTAATTCAGTAAAGCTTTCTATTTATTACTTAAAAGGGCAATAATAACTTAAATTTGTTTTAAAAAATATTTTAATCTGAGTAAGAATCATTCTGAATCTGCAGATTTCACAAATTAACAGATTATCAGCACAATGGACTTTTAAAAAGTAATAATCCCCAGTAAAATGTGTTATTTTTGCAAAACATTACAATAAAGCCCATTTTTTTTTAATTATAATTTAGATTTGTTCTCCAGCAATGTAAGCTTCCATGACTGCGATCTGCATTACAGATGTACACCTTGCCTTCTGCATATTTATCATGGAAATGTAGCTGCAATGTATGTGGATTTTAAAGTGTGGGAGGTACAGGAGCCATTCTGTCTGGATATAATTGTCCCAGGTACAACACCTGTCTCCAGGTTGTTCCATTCCACCCTCCATGGCAATGCTAAGTCATTTAGTGACTGTGAAATGGATTAGATAATTATTTTACTTGAGTAAACTTCAAAGGAATACAGAGCAAGAAAGTTTTCGAAGGGGTTTCTCTAAATGGTATTGTGTAGCAGAATCTTATTTCATTTTTCTATATCATTTGTCTATGTACAGTAATATGTTATCCATTATATTTATGAGGAAAAAAAAATCAAGAATAATCGGTTAAAGGGTTTGCACTAAATACAAAGGGGCAGAAACTTCTTAGGTGTAAATACGGCCCTAAATTAGCACTAGACTGAGTGAGTTGAGTGAGTGTGTGTGTGTGTATGAGTGTGTGTGTGTGTGTGTGTGTGTGTGTATGTGTTAGGGTCCTTAGTATGTAGTTCCAATAGGGACAGGGACTGATTTGAATGTCTAGTGATCTCTGTAAAGCGCATACTCTGCATACACTACACCATTGTTTTGAAGACTGCATAGCGGCACATAGCGTATTGCTACACATTTTGCTCAGACATGATTTAATATAGATTATCATTTTTAAGGTTTCAGGGTTTTTTTGGTTAAAAAAAAATCACACAATTTAATTTTATTTATGTTTCATTTCTTTATTATAATAAAACAACATTTAAATTATTTATTTTATTTGTTTATATTAATTATATAGAAAAAAATGACTTTTAAACATTCAAACTTGTATAGGCTGCTGCATTACTCCTAACAGCCTCTGCCTATACATACCTACTTGCTTGTTTCAAATGCTGCTTATTTTCAGTGCTACCAAGTTCTCCTAAATGGGTGTAACATAAGTATATGGTATAATTGTTTTCAGTGCTGCCCCTAGGGCGTTTGTACCGGGGCCCATGCCCTAGGCCCACACCCTAGGGAGGCCCCCATCAGCTTTATTCACAGGGCTGTGGTTGCCTGCTACAGTATATTAGTTACTCCTGGGCAAAACCATGTTGATTGCAGGAGAGTCATATTTCATTCATTGCAAACAGTATTAGAGTTGAGAAGTGGTGTTTCCTATACCAAGTCTAATTAGCAGTGTAATAGTAAAGCTGGTCAGTATCTGTGTACAGCAAAAACAAAGATATATCCCTGCATGCAAAGAATACAATTAACTTGACTCCCCCTGCAATCAACATGGTTTTGCCCAGGAGTAACTTTCCTCTCTTATTTTCAATCTCTGAATCAGGTCCATAATCTTATCTTGCCCATCCGTATCTTGAAGGGATGGAGGTTGGCACTGAAATTTCAGTGGGTGTCTAAAGCCACCATTCTGCACATCCTTTGGACCCAGGGGTGGAACTACCATTGGTGCAACAGGTACAACTGCGCTGGGGCCCATGCTGATATAAGGGCCCACAGCCATCATCACTGCCCAAGCTCCCCACCGAGTTACCTGGGATATCATCAGGACCAAAGCATATTTTTTGCACCTGGGCCCACAAATCGCTAGTTCCACCTCTGCTTTGCACCCATCGTAATAATGTGCTGGATCCTGACCTACGCACACCTTATGGGTGCGCGAGGTCATTACGGCCATCCTCGTAGCGGGGAGTGCATGATACTTTCATGTCCAGATTCCTACCTTAAGTTTCACGATGACGTATGCGGCCTTACGCCCTTATACCTGATCATAACGGGGATTCCCCCTGCCCCTAACACTATTTTACATGGCTATCTCCGCCTCTATGGACCATCGTAAAATAGGGTTAACACCCCTTTATCGTACCCACTGGCGTACGTAATTCTGTTACGTACGCCAGCCAGTGCGTTTTAGTAAGTACGTTGTGCGCATACGCACAACCTACAGGCAGGGGAATTACTATCTCGACCATCATAATTCCCCTGTCGGACTTAGCTGTGGATCAGCCCCGATGTCACTGGTAACAGCAACATTTACCTGGTTGACTTTACTTTGTTGCCAATTAAAAGAGTCAACCTTGACTTATTCCGTTCATGTGGCAATAAATTGCTCCAGCTCAAGATTCTAAAACTGGAACTAATGATAACTACATGATTATTTTGGAAATACTTTGACATGTACAGATGTATTGTAAGCAACTTAAAAAAAATCTTCAGAGAGAACAGTGCAGTTTACCGGATCAAGTCACCAACTTGACACATGGAACATAAATATTTTGTATTTTCTCTGGATTAATTTTGATAAATCTTGAAAGTATAATCACATAACGTAGTTATGTACTACCGAGTTCCTTACATGTTTCTACAAGTGAACTGCGTGGCATCAAGAAAATGTAATGGGAACGGCAATTTTGTCAATTCATCAACTCTCTGTTCAACAAAACCCATGTTTCAGTGGCGGAGCACATAAATCATTATATTTGTATGTAGTAAGCTAAAGTAAGTTGTGCGATGTCCATCTAACAATCTAGTTCTGTTCCCCCATTACATAAGTTTCAATGTTATTTGCTCCAACCAGGAAGCAAAATGTATTTCCATGATAAATATTATGATGCTAAGATTTGGAAATCAGTGAGGGAGGAATATGCACTACATGCCCTTCAGTGCCTGCCAAATAAAATACCTTGCAATATAGGAAAGACTTTGAACGTGTGTGGGAGTGGTTACATAACCTGATTTATGTGACAGCAGAGTTTTACAGTCTCAAATAAATAACCCCTTTAAAAGAAAAGAGGTGATATCAAGTAATGAGAGAACATCTCAAAGAAATAGGGTATATTGAGTAGGAGCTTGAGAGAGGTGTATGGTGTAAAGAGGAATATAAAGAGATATAGAGGGTGACCTACACTGCTAGGGATACTAGTTTAGTAGGTAACTATACAATATGCAGTAATAGTATGAGGGATAGTGGGAGTGAGTTTGGGTCCCGTTGTGAACGGCCCTGATAGGGCCATTTGCTCCCAGTCAGTTCCGAACTGCCAGTTCATACTTAGCAACCGATCCCCGAAGCACAGAACACGGTGCTCCGGAAGGTAAGTATTTTATCCCCATCCCACTCCCTAACCCTAAGTATTAGTAGGTAACAATATGCAGTAATAGTATGAGGGATAGTGGGAGTGAGTTTGGGTCCCGTTGTGAACGGCCCTGATAGGGCCATTTGCTCCCAGTCAGTTCCGAACTGCCAGTTCATACCATACTGATGCATTGGTGGAAGGTGGGTCAAAGTGCAGTTTAGGGCGGAGGATGGGGTTACTGATGGGCATAACATCAAAGACCACATCCTGTGTATTGTTGTGGTTCCCAAAAAATTATTTGAGCCTTAATGATCTGGACAGCTTATGCTGTTTGATCTTAGCCTGAAAGCTGTTGAAAAAGTTAGTAGGCACAAAGGAGAGGCCGAGATTGAGTACCTCAATGTCATGTACCGACAAGTGTTTATCAGAGAGGTTGTAGATTAAGTCCTGTTGATCTTAGTGCCCTTGGCTCTAAAGCACTGCCCACCCTACCTCCTCAACCTGAACCTCTTCCACGGGGTCTTCCATCTGGCGCCCCCACGGGAGGTTTGTCCAAGATTACAGATATTCTTGACAATGCCGTACGTAGTGGGATCATTCCAGCTTCAACCAAGGAAGCGCTACATGTGTCACACCCCATCATGCCTATCCTTTACACACTCCCTAAGGTTCACAAAAACATGAGTAAGCCACCAGGGAGACCGATACTGATACTTTTTCAGGTTCATGGTCTCTTTAGTATCCACTGTCAGGGTATGATTTTGTTGGTGCAGTGCAGTCTGTGGCTGTACTCTCTATGCCTTACTCTCTATTTTTTTAGAAATTCTTTACGTATTTGCACATGGATATCCCCCTATATGTGGTCACTATCATTTTCTCTATGCCAGACTTGGCTTAGTATTGCTATGGTCTCACTGTGTAAGTGAGTTCCAGTTCTGTGTCCGTATCTCTGTATGTACACTGATTGTCCGCAGGTACTCGCCGCGGTACCTCTGCGGCTCATTACAGTGGCTCCGTCCACTGACCCTGATTATGCTTTACTATTACTCCCTGCTATTAATGATGTGGCAATTGGGCTATGTGGCTGTCTCTTTAGTGATTACAGTACCCCTATTGTTCTACATATCTGGCTGCCCTATGCGCACTACTTAGCACCTTTACCCTTTCTAGGGGTGCCTTCCCTAGACTCCTTAAGTTGTCAACTCTTGAGCCTGCAGCGCTCCAGTCGCAGGATAGTCCGTCTCAATACAGCTCTGACAGGTTGCTACAGTTATTAGTGTGCCCTTGTCTTTGATTGCTCTCCTGCCTTTGTTCTACATATGTGTTCTACTAGACTCCTGTGTCATTTCCTGAGCCCGCTGCGGCTCGGCCGTGCTATATGTCCACCTAGCTTTATTCATATTCATAGCTTCTTGTTTATTATTACAGTGTCCTTTGTTTTCCGTTCCCTGTGTTTATGTATGATTCCCCTCCTCGTTAGTTGTGCCAGGCGTATGTGTTGTTTTTATGGTGCCGCGTTGTTGACAGTCTCCATGGTTTCAGCAGCTGTATACAGTTCTGGCACGGCCCCTGTCTCCCTGGCAATGTTGCAGGAAGTACAGTGAGCGTGGTGACTGGTCTGACAGGCTGCTCTACATGCGTGAGTGGTGTTTAGCGGTATTTTATCCCCTATATATACCTGCATTGGTAAGTGTCAGCTTCTGCTGATATTGCTTGCTGTGATGTGCACCCTGATGAAAATCACTCTGTGTGTGATTGAAACGTTGGTGTTGGTGATGTATTAATCTACAATAAATCTACTTTTTTTTGGATTGCAAAAGAGTGCCTTTTTCTCTTGCATATCTTTGTATGACTCTTTTGAAGAGCACCTGGAGCAGTTTCTACATGTGGATGGAGTGCTAGTCTACTTTACTTTATATATATATATAAATATATTATAGCCAAAGTCCAGTGCGCTCTCCTAAATGTCCACAGTAATCACCAATGGTAGCAACAAATATGTGGGTAATTAAAGTTCAAGCACTAGATCCTCCGTCACTGGAGAACCGCGTCTTCCCCTTTATATAGACTCCTCTTCCGTGGTCCACAGAATATCTAGTACAAAGTAGAAAGCAGGGGGCGCTTCATAGTGCAAATCGTTATTGTTTTATTAGAACACGCAAACACACACAATCACAGTAAACAGATGGCGTAGTACCTTCAGTATCTCTCTGCTCGAGAGTGAAGGTTCAAAAGCAAATATAAAAAGCACGGGCAAGGCTGCTATATGACCAGAGTGAATCTCACGTTTCTAGCGCGTCCTCGTCTCTTTGTGCTCTCAGTACCCAGGTCCGCCTCTACGCGTTTCGTCGCGCGAACGCGACTTTGTCAGGAGGTGTGTCCTATTGCTAGGATACCAAACATACATATATGCTTTCCCACGTGATATGTCCAGCCTATCGGAGCTAATTTACTCGCAGCTCCGGTCTTTAGGATTTATCAGATTAAAGATTCATACCTTTTACCGCACAGCGGTGTAAGGTTAAAATTATACATTCTTGTTTTAACTTTAAAAAAGATAGATCCCTTAGGTAGTCAAACTAACAATAAACATAACTATATATATTTCTATATCTTTTTTCTTTTTTAAAGTTTAAACAAGAATGTATAATTTTAACCTTACACCGCTGAGCGGTTAAAGGTATGAATCTTAAATCTGATAAATCCTAAAGACCGGAGCTGCGAGTTAATTAGCTCCGATAGTCTGGACATATCACGTGGGAAAGCGTATATGTATGTTGGTATCCTAGCAATAGGACACACCTCCTGACAAAGTCGCGTTCGCGCGACGAAACGCGTAGAGGCGGACCTGGGTACTGAGAGCACGAGGAGACGAGGACGCGCTGGAAACGTGAGATTCATTCTGATCATATAGCAGCCTTGCCCGTGCCTTTTATACTTGCTTTTGAACCTTCACTCTCGAGCAGAGAGATATTGAAGTTACTACGCCATCTGTTTATACTGTGACTGTGTGTGTTTACGTGTTTTAATAAAATAATAACGATTTGCACTATGAAGCGCCCCCTGCTTTCTACTTTGCATTAGATATATATATATATTTTTTTTTTGTTATAATTACACAAAAACAAATTTGTCCGTTATTGTGGCTTAATATCTAGTGCATCAACTGCTGCAGTTACTCGGCTACACTGCTAGTAGTTGCAGATGAAACCTCTCATTCAAGCTTATAAATAGGAACAGTAAATAATTACAAAAAATTCATTATATAAAAATTTGTGTTATTTACCAGAAAGGTTGTCACTGTAAAATATATATATATTTCAATACCAAGTGGTCACATGTATTGACAATGCCACTCCATAACTCCGATGCTGTTGAAACCATTCCACCATCACTTGATCAAGGCTGCACTCCACGTTGTCTGTGGGCCACTGGGTGAACTGGTCTGGAGGGCACAGGAATTTCAAGTTCCTGTTTGTAATTTTGTTTGGACTAAAAGAAGTTATTATTATCGTTTATTTATAAGGCACCATAAGGTTTCTGCAGCGCCGTACAAAATAGATCAAAATACAGTACAGACATACAGGGCAGGGATGGAGAGCATAGTACATATTAAATACAATCTAAATATAAAAATATCACAAAAATACAATAAATTGAAGCAAGCACAGAACGCAAGGCAAAATGCGAGGTGTCAAGCTTGGTAGATCAGGAAGGAGGGGAAAGAGCACAGTGAGAGGTTGAGAGGGAGCCACCATGTGGAGATAGGGTAAAAGGGTAGCTGAGGGGGACAAGAGGGTATGAAGTGAGGGGGGAGTGGTGGAGGAAGGAACAACACTATGATGGAGGGTCCTGCTCACATGAGCTAACACACTAAGTGGGAGGGATGCACTTACAGAAGACATAAGGAGGGGGAAGGAAGTGTTACAGAAGAGGAGGGGGAAGGAAGTGGACTGCTGGTGTGAGCAAAGGAGAGGGGGAATGAAGAGAAGGGATAGATGTAGGATGCAGTGAGGATGTTAAGTGGAAGAGGGGTAGGTTAGCCTGAGCAGGTGCGTTTTGAGTGAACACTTGAAGACCTGCAATGTGGAGGAGAGTCTGACTGAAGAAGGGAGGTCATTCTAGTGCAGAGGTGCAGCATGGGAGAAGTCCTGCGTGAGATGTAGTGATCAGTATAGAGGTCAGACAGCAGTGGGTAGCAGAATGGAGAGGGCGGATGGGGTGTGCATGTTGATGAGGGAAGAGAGGTAGGGAGCAGTGGATGAGGAGATGGCCTTAAAGGTGAGGGTAAGGAGTTCCAGGCCATCTGTCCCTCTACTGCAAACAAATGTACACATTTGAAACATGTAAATGAATATGTATAGGAACTAGGCTGAGAATGTAAGGCAGAAAATAATGAGACGATGTGTTAGCCATCTGCCTTAATACTTCATATAGAAATGTTGTTATCTTTTGCTATATTTATTAGCAGGTATTTTGGGCTGATCGTCTGACTGTTTGTCTAATAGCGAAATGACAACCAGTGTTGTAATTACTAACTTTTCTGCATTTCATATATTAAGCACCCTGGTGGTGATTATGTATGTTAAATAACAGTGGTTACATGGTGCACTGCAGGAGACATTTTACAAGCTTAACCAGCATTGTAATGTAGCAGGCAGGTAATTCACTAGAAAGCCATCATTTGATTTAAAACCTATAAATGGACTGTTTTATTTATTATGTCTGAACTCTACTAGGGAAACAGTATTTACTCTATGTGTCTATTTATATCCATTTTGGGCTGTCACTGAGATATATAAAGTGTGATAAAAGTCATACAGATATTTTAAAAGCTATTTTTAAACTTTATTTAATGAGTATTTAGTCAACTGTATTTTCCAATTTTCCATCTGAGGGAGGACTGGAATGGTGTTTAGCATTGGTGTGGGTCATACTATCTTTCCGAGGCAAACAGCTGCAGAAGGACAGATTTTATTGCCGTGTTTGTCCAAGACGGGCACATAGAGTTTTCTTTTTCTTTAGACGGCCAAGTGACCTAATGACAGTTCAAAAGTTCACACTATGGCTAGCCAAGTAATAGAACTACAACTCCTAGCATTCTCTGTTAATACCAATGACTGTCTACTGATGTGAACAAGCTAACATAATCCACATCCCTAAAGTATATCAGCATATATTAAACTATGCAGGTTCATAATGATGCTAATGGATTGGATCCATATTCACAATCCTGCTGCGCTCAAAGCTTCCATGCCGGTTCTTTGCTGTATCCAATCTTCTCTGCGGGCGAGGAAAGTCCACTCCCATAGCAGCAATGGACATATGATTTGTGGCACCTANNNATGGACATATGATTTGTGGACACTACCTTCAAATTTTTGAGCCAACTTCAATTAAGACGTTGATGGCTCTGAAGTCTTCATTTGGCATTAGGAATGTAACACACCCTTATTGTATTATTGTGCCCCCTACCACCAGCGTAGTGAATGCAGCATTCAACCCATCATTGGATTCATAGCGCAAACAATTCCAGTATGGAAGTGCAGAGGATGCGCATGTAAACTCGCAAAATGCAGGACTTTTCACTTCACTTCAAGTGGAATATGCCAATTTTGCGGTAGTCTGGACAGGGTCAGATTACCAATGGGGCTAAGGGGACTACAGTCCCAGGCCTCCATCTGAAAATAGGCCCTCACACACTGCAGATCTCTAGGCCTCCCACTTCAGAGCATAAGGATGAATGTCAGGGCCAGATCCAGAACTAAGTACGACAGCAAAGTTACGCAAGTTGCTTGCATAACTTCGACTGTTTGTTTGTTCTGCGGTCATAACTCTTTCGTAACTACGTACAAAGCGGTGTGTCAAAGCTATGCTAGCCGAAAATACTCAATGGAGGCGGAGGGAGGCATTTAAATTGTAGAATATGGGCTGGTTTTGGCAGTTACAACCATCAGGACGTTACGTATGAGCGCGGTTATGCTTAGAAAAGTTAAGGTAGGGTTTGGTAGTCGTTCAACCGAGGGGAGTGCCCTGTACGCGATCGTATTTAAAAGGCACTTAGGTCCAGATCTGGCCCATTTTCAGCCCTAGGCCCACATGGACCTCAATGCGGCCCTGAGTCTGGATTCAGTCCAATATTCCTTGCCAACATCACCATTTGGTTGACATAATGGGGCTGATCCAGAGACTGAAAGTAAGGGCAAAACAGGTGCAAGTGTAGACCTGAGCAATGTCATGTTGCAGATTAAAAGGGTGAAAATACTTTTTTCATTTTTTGCATGCAGAGAAATTATTTTTCTTTTGCCCATTGTACGTAGATACGTCTTAGCTTTATGTTTAGTCTGTAATTTGGAGTTGAGTTAGGAAATCTCACCTCTAAATTCTCATGCTGTTTATACAGTTTAGAATTTCCTGTCCCTTGGGTACACATGGTCATGCTGAGGTATACATTCCACATGTTTTATTGTGTACTCTCAGCCCCAATGATAGAATCTGCAGCGAGGGGAGGACAGCCTAATACCCCATTCACATCACCACTATGGCCTTGGACCCGGGTTAAGGTTCCAACAAGAGAAAGGATTAGTGGTGGTGTGAAAAATGCCCATTCAGGTTTTTAAACCCAGGTCTCACCTAACACACCTGATTGGAGGGATTTGTTTACTGTTACTATGGCAACAATAAATATACCTGTCTCTTGGAGGCATGGGCAGCTGTTCACACTGTCAGGGCAGACCCAGGACCAGGAAATTTCCCGGGTCTACCCTGCAGCATTTTAAGGGTTTTGGGTATTTTTTTTTACCGCTAATCACCCTGTGATCCCGGGTTATTGCAGGGTAGTGATGGGAAAGTGAAATAATCTTCTAAGAATCCTGGAAAATACCCAGACCTGTAGAAAAAAATATTGTATATATATATATATATATATATATATATATACACACACACACAAAATGGAAGCATATATATGATATTACTAGATATATTATATACTTAATGATATACATTGATCTTGCAAGAAGTATTTCCTTGTTTCATGAACATGGAATTACTGCTAGCAGTACCATTGAAGATAATGAGTGGTGTCAGATTTCATGATATCCTGGGAACAGCCAGGCTATAAGAGAAAAGCAAATATAACCAATTACAGGGATCTTAATGTTGAGAGAACTAATAGTTAACTAAATTTAAGTAATTGGCACTATAGCAGATTTGGAGCATTATGGGTAAGCTTCTAGCATAGGAACCAGTTAGGTTAATGCTGTGGGTGTTTAAACACCCCTCAATGTTGGTTCTGCCTCAAACCATACCTGGTTATGGTCACTTCCATTTATATGGGACCATTATCGTGAGAAATTTCAATATGCTGCCACCCCTGTGTACCAGCGTACTAAGCATAGATTGCCAAAGGGACTTGTAGCTGCAGAGCAACAAGTGCACCAGGAATGTGCCTGAGTACAGCCAGCCTTTATCTCTGTCCCTCTCTGTAGTTTATTATCTGTTGTTTACAATAATTACACAGTGTTAGAGAACGTCTGACTGCCCCAAGTGTTCTTCAAGATCATATTGTGAATAACTGCACAGAGCCATGTGGATATGCTCTCACTGTAAAGCAGTATGTGGTTAGATGTTTTGCAGAATGTGTTCCTCCTTCCTTCTTGTCGTCCTCTGTTGTTGATCAGACTGTGGAAGCAAGTTGTAACCTGCAGAACAGCCCAGATTGTTGTGAGCACTTTTCATTTAAACAGCTGCCTGCACCAAGAGATAATTATATTAATGAGGGTATCCCTGGGGAGAAACGGTGACATCAGGACATGTGCCTACCAATTACAATTTTTGGGGGCGGGTTAGGGGGTTTGGTAGCTCTTACTTGCAGAAGCACCTGGTAACTGGCAGGGTAGTAACGTTTGGCCAAGTTCCTGGTGGCTGAAGAAGACATGCAATGGAGGATGATCATCATGGGTCACCACCAGGTTTGACATAAACTTGGAAACTTCGATCCTGAAAGTTAGAAATGACTTCTATCACCGATACCTACTTGGATGCATCTAAAGCTGCTTTCCTAGAGTTCAGCCATGGACCAGCATCATCTCCTCAGCCACGACAACCCTCTCCAGTCTTGGCACATGGACATTACCCATTGCATGGCTTCCATCCCACCGGACATGAAGGTCTGTTTTCTCCAGGGGCATCACTCTATGGAGGCAGGTCATTATACCCTTATTCAGCGTCATCATCCAATCTCCATCACAACGGGAGCTCCTACCTCGATTACCAGCATTACACTAACACAGCCATCAGCCATGGTGCAAGACCTCACGAAGACATCGGTAGGTTAAACTCCTTTACCTCATCCTATACATACCTAACCTACATCTGCTACCTATACAGTAATCCAAATGCAGCCTGGTCACCTCTAGCTGGAATTGTTATCACCCTCCCAGGGTTTGGGGGATAATTTATTCCCTAAACTTCAGGATTACTCCTTATAGTACCAAAGGCTGTGATAATGCACACGTTAAATTCAGCTATAGTGTTAAAATAAAATAGCTACAGTGATCTATTAATAGCCAATTCACTGTTTACTGTGAATTTGTTTCTATTGTTGTCTAACGGAGCTTGAAAACTTCTAATTGCACATCCATAACTTTGTGAGACACTTCTAAAAATTTAGTATTAAACATCATCACAACAATGTATATTACAAGGAATCTGTTATTTTCTGATGCCTTTGCTTTGAATTTATGTGTGCTTATTTGTATGTTTGTATATTATGTAAACAAAGACTGAAGTTAAACAACTGCATAAAAGAGCAATGCTGATCGTTGCAGTACAATTTAAACGCACTTTATCGGTGAAATGCTGTAATCCATGAACTCAACGATCAGATCGCTGATGATTTTCAAGACAGCTTCAGTGATAAAACGTTATAGGATATAATTGTTACTAAATTTTATTAGCTGCAACAGAAAACTATAACCATTTGTTTTTATTTGGTTTATTTTTAGTACACACGACTTTAGTAAAAGTTAAATATACTATTAAATATACATATATTATAATACATATATAACAACATGTAGTTCTATATTTCCATTTCACGTTAAAACATAAGTGTTTTAAAAACACTTTACCAATTAATGGCAATCATAGTTACATTTAAACATAGGTATTAAAATGGCATTTAAATATATATATAATGTGTAACAATACTGATTTAAGTGGCAACTGCATCTAGTAAAGCTGCACCTAGACAACCCATGTTACAATGTAAGGGGTGGCAATTTGTTTGTAAGTTTTGTTTTGTGTTGTTTATTTGCATGCAGGGAAAATGCTGAGTTTTTTTTTGTCATTTAGAGTTGAACTATCATATGCCACTTCTCAACTCTAATTCTGTCAGCACATTTGAATGAGCCTCCCCCCTGTAGTGCAACATGGTTTTGGCAAGGTGCAGACTTTAGTTTTATTCTACTTTAGTTCCCAACTCTGGATCAGTCAAAAAGTGAGCAGTCACAAACAGATTTAGAGTTGAGATGTGACAAGTTACAAATTGTGGTGTTAAATTTGAGCTGTTTCATTTTTGTGTGCTATGAGCAAAAGCAAAGTTTTCACTGCAAGCGAAAAACAAACGAACAATCAAAAACATAAAATTAAAGTAATTTTCACAAATCCCATTAAAAATTGGATCAGTTTCATTACCTATTTTTCATATATACAATCACACTGAAAATAAAATATTATATTTTACAACACCCCTTAAAAAACAACCAAGTGTTTGATATTCTTTTTATATTTTAATAATTTTTTTTATATTATTTAATATTTTTAAATGAAGTGATTGTAAAAAAAAATTCAGGAAGCTATCTATCAACCATTTTAATCAGTCAGTGATAAATGTTACATAACAATAAAACAGGATTGAAGCAATAAGTATATTATTATCTATTTCAATTACACCAATGTACATAAATAAATGAAAATAAATAAATAAATAAATAGTGCTCCTCTGAAATACTTTTTATTGCTGTCTTTTATTTGAAAGTTAATTGCAGGTAATTAGAGAGAATACACATTCACATTCTTATATAAGTGATGCATACATTTAATTTCCTTTTTTTTCTGTAAACAAGTAGTGGAATACTGCTAATACCTATATGAAATGTAGTTATGAATAGTAGAAGCTGGTAATAACCCACATGGTCTCTATTAATATACTAGACTGACTTAACATCAGTGATGTCACTGAACCCAAAATTCCCAGCAAACACTGCCCAGATTTTTAAAAAAACATTTGCAGTTTTGACAGTCAGACAGGTTAGAGAAATAATAAGAGTACTTGGTGGAGTGGGTCATGATAGGGTATATTAAATAATGTGTTAGTTTGGATTTTTTTATAGGGTTAAATCTGATTACCAACAGCTAACATTATATAACAATAATAAAAACACTTTGCCGATGAGCAATAATGTGCATGTTATGTTGTGTTATGTGCTATGTACTATCTACATTTAGGTTTTGTTTTTGTAAATATTTTTTTTATTCATTATTTAGCTATAAAGTCCAGATAATTTTTAGCAAATATATAGACTAAGAAGAACAGTGATATATGATTAGAGAAACAAGGGACTGTACTGAGGATAGTGCTTAAAAACTGGGACAATTCTAGTAAATTAGTAACAGTTGACACATTTCTATTCATATGAATATTGCTGTGTTCACAAAATGTCAGACTGTTCCCTTGGTTATATGACAGTTATCCATCAGTGTCATTTGTGTACAGGACTTTGACCACCTACTTCATAAAAGTGTATCAAACGTTACCTCTTTATTATTATTGTTTTAACTTGATATTTTATCATCAGCAAAAAACATTCCATCAACTCACTTCACTATTGATTTGATATGACAATATATCACAAGCCTAAATCTCCATTAAGCTACAACAGATTCTTTGTCTTCATTGAAATATTACAGCAGGATGCTCCCCTATAATTAATTTTACTCTCGCCAAAGTCATGCTAACACTTAGATTTAATAGGGAATGTCTGGGACAATTTTCAGCCCTTTGATCCATCGCAGAGGCCAGAAGTCAAATTCATTGCTGTGTACTTACAAAACAGACTAGTCCAGTTTTATTTACAAGGTGTAATAGCAAACTCTGCTTCAATTAACTGTGGTTTATGCCCCTTTTAAACAATATTTTTTTTGCTTTCAGAGCTAGAAAAATCTACAGTTATAGAAAATGGAGAAATCCGGATTAATGGGAAAGGGAAGAAAATTAGAAAGCCTCGAACAATATATTCCAGTTTGCAGCTGCAAGCATTAAATCAGAGGTTTCAACAAACACAGTATTTAGCCTTGCCAGAAAGGGCTGAACTGGCCGCACAGCTTGGCCTAACACAGACTCAGGTAAGAAGAGAAGCATTCTGGGTAATTAATTCTGTCCTACCAGCACCCACTAACAGATCTACATTTTCAAAGCTGGTTTGATTAATTCTTGTGCTTGAATATGAATTTGTATACGAAGTTTAGTTATAGTAAAGATCTTTACTAAAGTATAATGATAATGAGGAAAATGTAACACATGTCAATTATTAGCATCATTTGTTACTCCCTTGTAAGCTTTCATTTTGTCTAAGCAAGTAATGTATTTTATTTAAAGTACACAAAAAACAATAGCTAATTTATGATGGAGGTATTCATCAAGGCCCATGTTTATATTTTATTTATGAAACTCCAAAATCATTAAGATAGACATTTAAAACAAGTAATGTTTTAATTGTTGATCATATCTGATACTATTAGATTTGACTGATAAAAAAAACCTAATAAATCCATATAAAAAAAACAAAAATCAACAGACTTTTCATAGCACAAGTGCATGTATGGTTCAATAAGTCTATTGTTCTATTACTGCATGTAAAGCATTATATTACGGTTACACACCTGTAATGCTGCAACATTATAGAAATCAATTTTAGGAAGTGCCCAGAAAGGCTAAGAGGTTTCTCACCTGTGCTCATTTATTGTTTAAAAAAACAAAACAAAACAAAAACACATATCAAATTATCCCTCTCTTATACATTCTCTATGTAGCTGAATGTCTCATATCTGAGTGGTTTGGTTTGCAATGCAACTAAAACACACATCCTTAAAGGGTTATAACTGTAGTAACACACAATGGGCCCGATCCAGAGCTACTTACACTAGCGTATTTACGCTAGCCGCTGTCGTAAAATCGCCTTTTTGTATGTACTGCGCATGCGCGCGGCAGATGCTAAGCAACATAACTATGATTGTACGTAACTGCAGCGTAAATACGAACAAAGGGGAAGGTCATCCCTACGACACCCGGAAATATGCTTTGTAGGCGGAAGAAGGCATTTAAATTGTACAGCATGGGACGGGTAAGGCCGTTAGGTATCCATTACGTGCGTCAGTACTTACGCTTGGAAAAGTTAAGGTAGGGTTTGGCAAACATAAAACGAGTAAATTATGTACAAGCGAAGGGAGTGCCTAGGAGAGTGCACAGTACTTATGATAGCGTAAATACGCCACGCAATCCAATGTAAAAACAACTTAGGTCTGGATCTACCCCAATAATATTTAAAATGCCAAAAGGGGCCTCAACAGTAGTATGAAAAGAAAAGTCATACACACACCTTTCACCAAAAACTTCACTTAATCCAACACTCTCATCATCCACTGCAACATATTCAACGTGGCAGAAGGCAGCCTTAGGGAATATCCCATGTCTCCTGAATGAGATAAGGCCATGAATGTTTATTTTTAAGGTAAATGTTAATAAATGTCTTAGATATTTTGGCAGTCAGATAGTATGACCATATTATCAGTATTATCATTTTACATATGTTTTTTTTTAACATCATCTTAATTAGCACTTTACCATTTTAAACAGTACTTTAACCTCTGCTGTATTACAGTCTAATTCCCTAACAGGGGTAATTTTTGCACCGTGCGGAACAACAGTGGGGATGGGAGCATAGCTTGAATGGGGCAGAGCTTTTTGTCCCGTTTCGGGCTCCAAAATGTTGGGGGATATGCTAATATACCCCATATATATTACACATATTGGAAACTCCACATTTCAAAATCCTGTGTTTGCCACTGCATACAGGTCACCTGTAGAGATTTTTAGCCTGTGTACAGCCTGCAGAGCCATACAGTGGGGAGCAACGGATTAAATCTTTAATGAATGCTATGTTTTATAATCAGTATATACAGACAATGGCTATCATCTTACCACTAGTTCCTAGCATGGTATGATTCCCTGATAAACTCCTGTTAGTGCTAGTTTTAAAAACCAGGGTCCAGATTCACAGTTACGTAGTTTTCGTCTTACGTACGTTGTTTATACTGATTATAAAGACAGCGCTTACGCAATCTACGTACAGATATGGTACGTAGATAGCATAAAAAACCTACTACACATGCGTAGTAGCTCAATTCTTAAAACAATGGACGTAAGCCAAAAACTAAGTAACTGTGAATCCAGACCCAGCGCCCTTCAAAAGTGTGGATGGGGTTCACTAGTAAATAATAGTGAATAAAAGCTAGCCACCTGTAGGGGCACATGAATGATTAGGAAAATGTCATTGTTACCCTAAGTATGTAAAAATGATTGCTTGTGCCATTATTGTATATTCATTTTTAACATGATGTCAAAAGGAAATAACCTGTATATTCGTATATGTTCTTTATGATAGGTGAAAATATGGTTTCAGAACAAGAGATCCAAGTACAAGAAATTCGTCAAACAAGGTTCTAGTATTCCTGATGGAGAGCAGGCTCACACTTCATCTTCCCTTTCTCCATGTTCTCCTAATGTTACGCCACACTGGGACTTTCCTTCAGCTGGAAAGACTGCCCCAATGCCTTCCAGTTACTTGAATACTTACAACCCTTGGTACCAGACTCCAGATACATTATCACGACCACCATTGATATAATGGAAATCAAGATTCTTAATTTTTTTTTTCTTTTTACCTTACACACTATTTAAAGGAATGACAATATGAAATTGGACATCCTATGAAAAAGGGCTCATGATTTTGGTTTACAAACAATGGTTTCTCTTCAAATCTTCCATGCCACTAAGAAAAGGAACATTTTGTGTGGACCCATCCATCTTCTAATATGATTGCATGGCAGTAGACCATCTCTGTGGACATCTATCATTCATTACATTCATTGAAAACTTGAAACAATGTAATTTACAGTAATAAACTGATATGGACAAACCTGTGGAATCCCCTATTTACTAAAGTGTACCCATACTCTACAAAGAGGCCAATGGAACCGGTGACATTACTAACACATGAGGCTCTTATCGTGGTGTGCAAAAATGGGTTACAGACACAAAATAGTTGCTTCCACTGTGTGCAAGCCAATGTGTATGCCTAAATACAGAGAAATATGTTCCAGTGTTTGCCTCAGTGATCAAATTATATAACATACTTGCAACACAATTATTCTACCCTTAACATTGTGTATAGTTTCATATTTCCCTTGCATTTGTCATTTCCATTTTCCATTTTTTTATTTGACAAGTTATCCTTGCTATCTTTTAAGTCACACACATCTTATTAGATGTAACCCCAATAGCCTATCAGATCTGCCCTACAAAAACTGGGGTTAGTAAATGATTACAGCTACTCACTAGATTTTGTGGATTGAACCAATTATAAATATAAATCAGCTTTGGAAAGATAAAAATGTGATGTATCAATGCAATATATATGAACAACTTTAGGATTTGTAAGAGGGGTTTTATTTATGAGTTATTTGGTTGTGGATTTCCACAAGTATTGAGCAAATTTTTCTTTTTTAACTTAAGTTTGTTTTATGATTGTCAGAGCTATTCCCGTCCCTAAAGCTGCTTGAAGTTGGGGATTCTCCATTTTTGTAAACGTCGTGCTCACCAGACACGTCATAATAAGTGTTAGATCAGCTGGCCGCCTGTTTCTTCTTTTTTTCTTTATTCAGCTGCCAGGTCAGGTCTTGCTGCAGGCAGAGGTGGAACTAGCGAGTTGTGGGCCCAGGTGCAAAAAAATATGCTTTGGCCCAGATGATATCCAGGTAACCCAGTGGGGTGCTTCAGCGGTGCGGTGATGACGGCTGTGGGCCCTTGCATCAGCCTGGTGCCGCTGCAACTGTTGCACCAATGGTAGTTCCGCCCCTGGCTGCAGGGATAAAAATGGCAGCCCTCAACCTCACTGACCCATACATTGACATCACAAATTCCCAGTCTTCTTCTTTTAGCTGGACAAATAGAAAATTCTGAAGCTCCTCCTATATACTCTTCTCTTTTCCATAAATCCTCCTTTATTTTCATTTATTGTCCTCCATGATGTCTACGTGTGAGTGGCAAGGGGCAAGGCAGGCTGTGTGACTTAAGGGTACATGAAAGTGGTATTGGCAAAATAAAATGACTTAGATCTTTGGCTTGGTATAGGTTTGCACTGATGGTAAGGGGCTTCTCTTGTCACGTGACAGAAAATGGTGTAAATAACAAGTCTCATGTATGTCAAGGATTACAGCGGTATTTCCCAGCCCTGGTCCTCACAACTACCACTTGTGAGGACCAGAGGACTACAGTGCATGATTTCCAGGTCTCCTGGCTGGAGCACAGGTGTTCATTACTGACTGACGCATTTTAAATGTTCCACTCATTGTTGTGGTTCTCATTATGGGGTAGATCCAGACCTAAGCACTTGTTACGTCTCATCGCGTAGCGTATTTACGCTAGCGTATTTTCTATGCACCCCCTCGCTCTTACGCACTTTGGCTGTTTTACGCTTTCCAAACACTACCTTAACTTTTCACACGTAACTGCTGACGTATGTATAGGCTTCACGTACGTAACTGCCTTAGCACGCCCATACTGTATGATTTAAATGCCTCACCCCGCCTCTGAAGCATAATTACGGGCGTCGTATGGTTGTCATTCCCCTTCTTCCGTAGTTACGCTTTTGATACATGGCTGGTACTTACGTTCTGAGTTATGTGGCGCATGCGCAGTAAATACTAATGGCCGATTTTACGTCAGTGGCTAGTGTAAAATCGCTTGCGTACGTTGTTTAGGATCTGGCTCTATATCACTTGTACTGTGCGGAGGCCTAGAAAACATGGACTGTTAGTGGTCCCTGAGGACCAGGGTTAGGAAACATTGGCTTACAGGATCTTTACTCCTTGTTTAACACCCAACACAACCTGGTCACATATTTAACATCTGAAAGAGTCAAATATAACAGATTTTTTTCTCACTTTCTGGGATCAATAGTTTAAGTTAAATAAAATGTTTACAGAGCTTTTTAAGGTTATTAATAACCTCTTAAATATGTAGATTGTTTATAAACGGAAATGTTTTCATTTCACAATGTTAACCAGTTTTAGCACCGGGACAATGCTAAAACACTGTTTATAAAGAATTGTTATTATTGCATTCACAGTCACAGCCCAGCTTACTATTCCTTATGGATAAACATTCCTTGTAATTAATATATTTAATTATTATTTTGTTTTTAGAAATATATTGTATGGCCCTGCAATGTTAACATATGTTTTTCAATTGCTTTATATGGAATGACTGTACGGGTTATTAAAATTTGTAATGAAAATGCTGCCTCCAGTTTATATTAAACAAAATATCACCTTATCCCCCTGCCTTCTTAATTGCATTGCCCACAGTCTGCGTGCAGGATTTGCATTGTTTGTTCCCCAGGGCTGCAACCAGAAACTGTGGGGCCCAAGACCCGTGACACATCGCTCCATCCCAATGTGACATCACCTATAGGTGGAGTGCCATTGACCCTAAGGGACAATTCACAGCAGGCCAATGCATAGGGAAGGTTTGTATTTAAGAAGACATCACTATGCCTCGGCCCACTGATGTGCAGCCTGGTACAGCTCTCCAGATATTGGCAGTAAGAGATTGGTTACAGTCACCTATCTGTCTCCTACCAACCGATGCCTGCAGCTAGAGAGCTGACTGAGTATTGGCTCCTCTTTCTCTGGGTCCAGGACTCCATTCCCAGCAGCCCCTCCCCCTTTGATGGTGGCCCTGTTTCCCCAGTTCTCCACACCTATGCTCCTCCTCATCCATACTGGATTCTATTGTTTCCTATATATATTTAGGGTCTAATTCAAATGTACACCTTTTCAGAGATGTAAATTGTGAGATTTTGCTCAAAAATGCATAGGCACAGTATCCGATCCCCTATGTATGATTGTGTGGGATGAGAGCTATCGTTATGTTTAAAAGAAAAAGTGGACAATTCTTCATATTAAGTTTTTTCTTTTAAATTAAACGTCACTTAAAAGAGGGCAATTTAAATTACTACAAAACAACATAGACACTGTGCACTTCTTAGCCTATTTACCTTTATACATAGTGGGCGCTGTGCATGCTCTGAACAACCATACAATGGTGGGTATTTGGACTAGAATGTGAAGCACAGCTGCCACTGAAGGTGTGTTATGAGGGAGGGAAAGACTTGTGATAACTTAAGCCCATTAAAGGTCTGTTCCTGCAGATGATCCATATCCAGGCCTGAATGCACAATTTCTCCCCGATCAGTTGCACCATCTACAAAGCATGACTAGGTCCAAGACAACGACGATAATGCCTGAGACTCCACAAGTTATATGGGAGCACTGGACCTACGTTTCTAATTGCGATCACTTCCCTAAAGGTTGTTTTTAATACATAAATAAAAAAAATATAAAAGAATAAAATGACTTAATATGATACATTTTGCTTTATAGTTTATTTAGGACTATGTGTCGTGTAAATACTTGCAGGATTAACCAGAAATGACTGGGGAAGAGAATGTAACTTTATAGTTATTGATTATGTGAAAAAGACCACATACTTGGATTCATGTCTGGATTTCTCATTATTTACATTAGGTTTTTCCAACAAAATACCGGATGTGTTTGTTTTGATTTTCAAGCCAGTATATTGGGGGTGTTGTTTACATGGATCTGTATTGTATACTCTTAAGCTGGCCACACACTAGAGCGATTATCAAAAATAGCATGAAATTCCAAAAATCATCATGATTTTTAGAGTCCCAAAAGATTTCGGCACCATACACTATACTATTTTTATAATAATAGTAATTGTCAGAAAATTGTCAGGAAATGTAAAAAACCCTCAGATTTCTCATCTACTTTTATCGTCCCATTTGCCCATACACCTGCCGCTAATTTTCATTTAATGTACTAACGTCTGCATTTTATCAGTGAAGATTTAATGATTATTGTGAAATGCCCATACTGTGATTTTACGTTTTATTCTCTGCTTTGGCCCAATTCAAATCAAACATGTCAAAAGATCAAATAATTGTTCAAAAGGAGTTCTCGGACCATTATTGGATGATGATCAGAGAAAAAAAATCGATACCGTACACTTGAACGATAATTCGGCCGATAACACAAAATTTCAAGATCGGGAAGATAATCGCTTTAGTGTATAGTCAGCTTTAAGCTGTGGATCAGGCCCTTCGTGCTTTTATTTAGTGCACAGATTAGCAAACCTCCCTCCTCATCAACAAGAAAAACTATACTCATGATAACTATACTTTTCTTCCTATCGTCTTTAAAGGTCTTACCTATTTCCGGATTTATTCAGCATTATTATTGGTCCAGAGCTGCGCATTGTCTTTTTTAGCGCTGCCCATACTCAGGTCGGGAGCATGCGCAGAAAGTACGGCACAAGGGGAAACCCGGAGAAATGGACAAACCGTGGGCCATATTCAGAGTTCCGTTCGGCAATCGGTCCGCAAATATACGCACGTATGGACCAAGTTACACCCACCAAAAACCCCAGTCCCTGCCCTTGCTAATCCGTGCCCACGGAGACTTCGACCTCCATAGCCCTAACTTTCTGTGGCCATTTCCGAGCGTATGTGCCCTCTGTCCGTATCTTTGTAATCGCGCCAACTTCCCTTCACTTAAATGCCCCCCCCCCGCTCATTTCTATGTAAATTCCTCCGTGCGTATTTTTACGTGGGAGTTCCGTGTGGATTTTCCGATTCACAAGTCCGTCCGCATGGCACTTCTGTGTGTATAGGGCTCTATTTACACTCTTCATTTTGTAGTGATAGTGGCAGTTTTTAACAGAAAACTGCCACTATCGCTTCAAAATTATGTTTTTCATATTTACAAACCTTGCATCACCAGTGGAAACTATAGTTTCCATGACAATGCAGGACTCTTTCTTATCGCATAGCCAGCCCGTTCATATGAATGGGCGCCGGCTTTTACGCATATTTATACAGTGGGGAAGCGCAGTTTGTCACTCCGCTCCCCGTGTAAACCTAGCTCAGGCTGGTGTTAGGAGCTCTCCGCAGGGAGTTTTCATTCACACCCTGCGATAGGGCTCTAAACTCCTCCCATCAAATCATTTGATTGGTGCAGAGGAGGGGTAAGTTGCATAAGGAATCATGCTGATTCCTTCATGCATTTTGCAAACTCCCTGAACCACCTATGTTTTCCCCCCCTTGATCCACTGCAGCACCAATGAAAAGATAAATAAGATTGAGGATAGATAGATAGATAGATAGATAGATAGATAGATAGATAGATAGATAGATAGATAGATAGCTCATTCTTATTTATCTTTTCATTGGTGCTTCAGTGGATCAAGGGGGGGAAACATTGGTGGTTCAGGGAGTTTGCAAAACGCAAGAAGGAATCAGCACGGAACAGGGTCTGTTCCATCTGCGCATGCGCCGAGTGCATACAGCACATGCGCATCTATTTTACAGCATCATCAGCGCTTCATATACGAATGAAGCGCCAACGATACCGCAGCTTCACTCGCAGGACATCGGGAGCCTGCGCAACGATAGGGCATTTTTATAAATCTGGGAAGGGAAGTGTCCAGGCTCGCTGCGATGATAAGCGAGCCTGGATCACTATCGCTCTCCAGATTTATATGATGTCTATAAATAGAGCCCATAGTCTGCATGAACTGCGTATAAAAAGTTACTACGTATGTGCAGTTTAAATGTACTTAAATACGCACAGAAATCTGAGAAAATATGGATCTCTTAATAAGGCCCCGTGAAATTCACATTAGAAATTTTTGAATAAATCAATGTTTAAGATCAATTTCTGCAGAATGCCGCTACTAAGCTGTGTACATAGGCCCAGATCTGCAGGAATGTGTGACAGTGAAATTACGTACAGCACGTGCGTAATTTCACTGTTTAGAAGGTTGTTCACATTTACATATTACATATATAAATGAGGAGACAGGGTGGGGGATGGCCCATTATGATCAGGTATTCGGCATTAAGGCTGCATACGTGATCGTAAATGTTAAGGTAGCAACCTACGCTACGAGGATGGACGTAATGACTTTGGGCGCCCATAAGGTGCTGTAGATCTGGATCAGGCCCATAATATATAAATAATTTTAAGGGGTATTTCATAGTGCTAAATAGTTAAAAAACAAAAACATGAAATACATGGGAAGCTGCAGCGGAGGTTACACATCTGCACTTTATGCCAACATCCTATCCAGACTTGCGTGTTTTAGCGGAAACACACAATTCTGGATCAGATGCACACTGCATCCGAGTTTCCTTTGCGCACCCGCTGCACAAAAACTGTGGATCAGCGCCATTATCTTCCTATATCTCTTACTCCATATAATGTCTCAGTATAAATGTCCCCATTGTTTTATACAAAGCACCCTTTGTTTAGTAATGTTTTATGATAATTCTTCCTGTATTTATATACATAGAACATAAATGACAGAGGGACAGCCAGATAATGCATGACGTTCTATATGTGCTAGTGAAATGTTCCTGAGAAGGCTTGTGATGCTTTAGGAAGCACAGGTAACGTCTATGTACCTAGAGCTAACACGCCAGAGAAAGAACAAGATCTGAGGAGAACACTGTGTGTCAGTCTTTTAGATGTGAGTACATCAAAAGCTTCCAATCAGCAGGACCTGTGGAGAGATGAGTGGCGTCTTGTCTCACATCTGGAGGAGGAATGTCTAGCAGGGAACAGCTCTTATCTCTCATAAAACAAAGTGCACACAACCAGGTGTGGTCTTTTTAAGTCTCTTTTCTTCTCTTGTAAGGTGTATGGTGGACCATTCACATGCAACCAGGTTGCTCTGTATGAAGTGAGGGTTTCTCTTTTAGGTCAGAAAAGTCTAAATGGTAACAAAAGAAAATCTTAGACATGACTTCCATCCTGTATCTTCCCGAATACTGACTCATGTTATTAACATAATACCTAACATGTTCAACGAAAAAACAAAAGCATCCTGTTAGGTAAAACAATGCACAATAATGGGAGGTCAATGTGCGATCCACAACTGCAGTTCTGGTCCGGTACACAGGTACAGCAGGATGCCTACAGACACAGAACAGTTAACGCACAATGCAGATACATTCTCAGATACATTCCCACCAGTCAAAATACAGGTGCTTCACTCTTCTGTACAGTGGAAATGGTGGATATGCTTTATGCAGTGCAAATGTAGCAATAGTCATGAATGAAATTAGCTTTGTTTAAAAAAGGAAATGATAAAGAAAAGTTGTACAATACATAAGCAGCTTTCTCACATATTTGGCATTGCACACATAAAGGTTAAATGCTAACGCAACGGTCGGCTTATATAGGATGTGAAATTTCAGCCATCAGTAGCTTTCTGGACTTAGCCATGCCCTGCGGATTTGTAATACTCCCAATATCCTCTCAATACATCTCCTACTTATAAACACCCTATACATACATCTCATTCTAATACTCCCAATATCCTCTACATACATCTTATTCTAATACTCCCAATATTCTCTACCTACATCTTATTCTAATACTCCCAAAATCCTCTACCCACATCTCATTCTAATACTCCCAATATTCTCTACCTACATCTCATTCTAATACTCCCAATATCCTCTACTTACATCTCATTCTAATACTCCCAATATCCTCTA
>WWET01006516.1:6554-22572 GCA_011038615.1 Limnodynastes dumerilii
ATGGTGATTATGAAAGGGGGCACAGCATGGTGATGTTTATGAAAGGGGGCACAGCATGGTGATGTTTATGAAAGGGGGCACAGCATGGTGATGTTTATGAAAGGGGGCACAGCATGGTGATGTTTATGAAAGGGGGCACAGCATGGTGATGTTTATGAAAGGGGGCACAGCATGGTGATGTTTATGAAAGGGGGCACAGCATGGTGATGTTTATGAAAGGGGGCACAGCATGGTGATGTTTATGAAAGGGGGCACAGCATGGTGATGTTTATGAAAGGGGTCAAAGCATGGTGATTATGAAAGGGGGCACAGCATGGTGATGTTTAACAAAGGGGGCACAGCATTGTGATGTTTATAAAAGGGGGCACAGCGTGGTGATGTTTATGAAAGGGGGCAAAGTATGGTGATGTTTTTGAAAGGGGGCACAGCATGGTGATGTTTCACAACACAAAGGGGGCATGTCAGCGCAAATTAATTTTTCCCAGTGGGGCGCCAGACATGCTAGCATCGGCCCTGCCCATATGAGACCAAACTGCTACAGCCACATGACCTGGTGACGTCTGAAGAGAAGGGGGGGGGGGTGGAGAATTGGGGAGAGATGGGGGAAGCAGAGTGGAGGAGATGTCAATTCTGATAGATATAATTTTTGATGAGAAGCAGAGATAGAAGGTGGGTCGGAAGGCGTAGGCGGGTAGAGGAGAGTGTTAAAGGTGGCAAAGAGGAGACGATGGTTGGATGCTTGAGAGATGATGAGAGATTTGAAGAAAATTTGTTTGGCTTGGGCAAGGGCAGAGCAGTAAGAGGAAAGGATGAATTTAAAGTGGAGGAAGTCAGCAAGGGAGCGAGATTTGCGCCAGAGGCGTTTGGCGGTGCGGGAGCATTGTTTTAGGAAGCGCGTGATTTGAGAGTGCCATGACTGGGGGTGTGAGTGGCGAAGGGAGACGGAGGAAGGGGGACAGGCAGAGTCAAGGGCAGAGGAGAGGGTGGTATTGTAGAGGAAGGCAGTTTGGTTGGGGCAGTAGAGAGGTAACGGGGGAGAGGAGGTGGTCGAAGGAGGAGGAAAAGGCGGGGATGTCAAGGGTGCTGATGTTCTGTCTGCTGAGAATGCGTTTGGGTGTGGGAGAAGGGGAGGCAGGGGAGGAGAGGGAGAAGGAGAGGAGGTGGTGGTCAGAGAGAGGAAAAGGAGAGAAGTCAGTCAGAGTGCAGCGGTGTGTGAAGACTAGGTCAAGGGAATGGCCCTGTATGTGGGTAGGAGAGGTGGTCTATTGAGTCAGGCCAAAGGATGAGGAAATAGAGAGCAGTTTAGAAGTGCTGGAGTGGAAGGGGTTATCAACGGGGATGTTGAAGTCACCCAAGATAATAGAAGGGAGGTCAGAGGAGAGATAGTGGGTGACCCAGGCAACAAAGTTCTCAAAGAACTGTGAACAAGGGCTTGGGGGCCGGTAAATTACAGCAACACGGAGGTCTAGGGGGCAGAAAAGGCAGATAGAGTGGACCTCAAAGGAAGAGAAATGAGGGAGGGCTCAGGAGGGATAGTGCAGAAGGTGCATGAGGGAGAGAGGAGCAGGCCGGCGCCGCCACCATGATGGTCGCCGGCTCTGGGAGAGTGGGAGAAGGAGAGACCTCAATAGGCCAGAGCAGCGGTTGAGGTGGTGTCAGTGGGGGAGAGCTATGTTTTAGTGAGAGCTAGGAGGTTAAAGGAGTTAGAAATGAACAGATCATGTATCACTAGGAAATGTTACAGATGGATCTTGCGTTCCAGAGAGCGCAGGAGAAGGGGAGGGTGGGGAGAGTGGAAATGTGGATGAGGCTGGCAGGGTTGGATGAGTGAGGAGGGAGAAGAGTATTGGGGTGGGGGCGAGGGCGGGGGGTTAAGATGGGAATCGGATGTGGAGCTGCTGAGGGAGTGATAAAGGGTGCAGGGTTAAGAATATGTGAGCTGCAAGTCATGATGTGGGGAGGGGATGAGTGAGGATGTCAAACAGAGAGGTCAAGGTGATAGATGTGGAGGGCACCTGGGGAGTGAGATACGGTGATGTCAGTCAGAGTATAAATACAATAGGAGTGGTAAGTAAATTAATATCCAAGAATAGGAAAAATACAGTAATAATGATAAAATAATAATGAAAAGCAGAAAAGTCTGGATTTAAATATGCGGTTACAACACTGACTAAGATATGTATAAGATAAATAGATAAGAAAAGTGAAAGTAATGTGAATAAACTAGTAATTATATAATAATAATAAGATAAAAATAATAATGACTAATAGTGGTGTTAGTATTTGTGCACCTGTTTCTATGTTCTAACTCACCTGCTCAAATGAGTTTTGCAGCCTATTCATATCAAATCTCTAACAGCTGATAACAATAGATTCAACCCCTCCTCCTAGTTTCTCCTCACACCTAGTTTTAACACCTAGCAAGAATGCACAGCACAGATACACCCACAGAAACACAGACAGATTCACAATCAGGTAGATATACTGTAGACAGATAGAAAAGAGTCACCTGATTCTGTTTCAAACTCACTTATGTTTGAAAGCTGTGTCACTTAGGATGCAAACTACTACAATGAGATATGCTGTCTTTATCACACTCCACATTACTTTCATGTGAAGATAGATGTGTTGTCTCTATCACACTCGTCCCCCCTTAGCTTCAACCAACCTGGTGAAGCGAACTAATTTTCAGGCGAGCTTTCCGCCCTCTTCCTCCTCCCTCTAGCTTCACCATAGGGTTGTTTGGAGGATTGGGACCTACAAACCTCCTAGAAAGGGCATCCGCATTGAGGTGCTGTTTACCCGGACGATGCCGCACCTCAAACTTAAATGTCTGTAATGCCAAAAACCAACGGGTCACATGAGCATTCATCTCTTTGTTCATGTGCATCCATTTCAAGGGAGCATGGTCTGTAACTAACAAAAACTTCTGTCCCAACAAATTATATTTTAAGGACTCCACTGCCCATTTAATTGCTAAGCACTCCTGTTCTACAGTGGAATACTTGCGCTCTCTGGGAAGTAATTTACGGCTAAGGTATAGGACTGGCTTTTCCTCACCATCTACGTCCTGTGAAAGGACTGCCCCTAATCCTGTCCCAGAGGCATCTGTCTGCAACACAAACGGTTTTGTAAAATCAGGAGTTTGCAAGACAGGCTTTGCACATAAAGCTTTTCTTAGGTCTTGCCAAGCGTTTTCCACTAGTCTGAACCACGTTATTTTGTCCAGACACTTTTTCTTAAGACTATCGGTTAGTGGAGCCGCTCTAGTGGCAAAATCACGTATGAGCCTGTGATAATACCCCACTAGACCGAGAAACGTCCTAAGTTGCGACTTATCTTTGGGTTTGGGCCAAGCGAGAACCGCTTCGACCTTGCTAGGCTGAGGTTTAACTTGTCCCCTGCCCACAATGTACCCTAAATATTTGGCTTCTATCATACCAATGGCACATTTCTCAGGGTTGGCGGTAAACCCGTGTTCCCTTAGAGACTTCAAAATGGCTTCTACCTTTGGTAGGTGGGATTCCCAGTCAGAGTTAAAAATGACAATGTCGTCTAAATACGCAACTGTATATTCCCTATGGGGCCGCAGCAACTTATTCATAGCTCTCTGAAAGGTTGCAGGGGCAGCATGTAAACCAAATGGTAACCTTTTGTATTGAAATAGGCCCTCTGGGGTAGAGAAAGCTGTTTTTGCCTTAGCAACTTCCGTTAAAGAATCTGCCAATATCCCTTTGTCAAGTCAAGTGTGGTAAAATACTGACTCTTGGCTAATTTCTCTACCAACTCATCAATCCGGGGCATAGGGTACGAATCAAAGCGAGAGACCTGATTTTATTTGCGGAAGTCATTACAGAATCTTACCGCACCTGATGGCTTAGCTACTAAGACAATGGGATTATTCCACTCGCTACTTGATTCCTCTATAACCCCCAGGTGAAGCATCTCTTCTACCTCTCGCTTTACCAGTGCCTGTTTTGCCTCGGGTATGCGAGATGGCCTTTGTTAGATGACCACCCCGGGTTGAGTCACAATATCATGTTGAATGATCTGTGTCTTTCCCGGAATGTCAGAAAACACATCTTGGAACCTCTCTACCAAATTCACATCTTCCTGTTTCTTCCCAGGACTAAGTGTGACTTCAATGGGTACCTGTCATTCTGGAACCTTTTTTGCAGCTAAAGAGGGCTGACTGGCGCTCTCCTTTCAAGGTTTTTACAGGTTCACATGGTAGATTTGTACCTCCTTCCTTTTACCCACCTGTTGAACCTTGTAATTGACCGGTCCCACTGCCTTTATGATCTCATAAGGGCCCTGCTATTGAGCATACATCTTACTTTCTATAGTGGGCACAAGCACTAACACGTTGTATCCCGGTTTAAAGGACCGATTAACTGCGGTGACGTCATAACTTTTTTCTGATGTTGCTGAGCCCTTTCCATATGTTCGTTCAGGAGTGGTGCAATTTGCCTAAGCCGACCATACAATTGGGACACGAACTGAACGATATTAGGGTCCTGACAGGGTTATTGTTCCCACCCTTCCTTTAACAAATCCAGAATCCCTCTGGGTTGCCTCCCATAGAGAAGTTCAAAGGGACTAAACCCTATAGAAGATTGGGGTACCTCTCTGACCGCAAACATCAAATAGGGTAGAAGCAAATCCCAGTCTCACTTGAACTGGAGTGACTCCACCATCGATTTCCTCGACCTTACCTTGTATGTTGAGGACTCCACGGTACAGTCCAAAACTTATATTAAACCTGTGGATGTCAATAATTTTTTACATTTTAAAAGTGGTCATTATCGCCCCTGGGTGAATCACATCCCCAAGGGGCAACTGTGTCGTCTTAAACGGAATTGTTCGTCTGATGTTATTTTCCGCTCTCAGTCTCAGGACCTCTTAGAACGTTTTAGCTCTAGGGGCTACCCACATGAACTTCTCCAACAGTCCTTTAATGAAGTGGCTGCTATGGATAGATCCCGATTTCTAACTCCCAGAACTGGTCATGATTCTAAAGGGCTGACCAATTCCCCTATTGGTGATGATAAGTCTGTGTCCTTCATCTCTAAATACAATAATAAGTCTAAATCTATCAAGAATATCATCAATAAGCATTTTCACATCCTTAAGAGTGACCCAATTCTGAATAGGGTTCTAGGGGATAAACCAAGGGTTATTTTTAAAAAGAACCAGAACCTTAAAAATATCCTTGCCCCTAGCGAACTTAAAGTAATATCTGCTACCCCTCACTCTCAGAATAGCGATTGGTTGATCCAGAGACCTCCTGGTTGTTTTAAATGCGGGAAGACAAGATGTGTGACTTGCGACTTCATTGCGCATCGTTCTACTTCTTTTGTCTCCTCGGTCACAAAGAAATTATTTCCTATTAGGAATTTCACAAATTGCGACTCTAGCTTCGTTGTCTATCTCCTTCAGTGCCCGTGTTCATTACAGTATGTGGGTCGGACGACACGGACACTGAAGGAGAGGGTTAGGGAGCATCGTCGAAACATTATTAATAGGTCTACTCTACATAGTGTCTCCAGACACTTCCACAAGGTACATAGTGGTGATCCTGTGGGTCTTAGGGTCTTTGTTATAGATACAATTGCCCCCACATCTAGAGGTGGCAATAGGTTCCATATGTTATGCCGGGCGGAGATTAAGTGGATTCTTCAGCTTCAGACACTTATGCCTGATGGATTGAATGAGGCACTCGAATTTACCTCCCTCGGTTTCTAATCTGTTCTAATCCATTTTTGTATATTTTTATTTTTGTATATTCTGCTTAAAAAGACCTTTTCATTTATTTATTTTTTCATTTATTTTTATTATTTTCTTATTTATATTTATATTTATTTTTGTTTATTTATTAATTTAATATCTCTTATTATTTCTAATTAATCAATTGTGTTATTAATTTTCTCACTAATTAATTTTCTATTATTAACTAACTGTTATTATTAACTGTTGTTATCCAATTTTTGTTTTCTATATTTGGGTATTTATACAAATAAAAATATGTGTATATCTATTTAATATCTTTCCCAGTCTGATGCTGTGAAGTATCTCCTCTCTTTCTGTCTTGGTTATAACCACTTTATACATATTTATTCATCCATCTATTTATATCAACGCTGGTATTTTTTTCAATATTTTTTTCATTATTATTTTGCGGTTATTTTATTTTTTATTTTTATAATTTTATTTTTTATTTTTATATTTATATATTCAATATTATATCTATATATATTTTATGTTTTATGTCGTCTATATTATACCCTATGTCATTCCATTCGTCCCTTCCCATTCCAGTTTTTCACCATCAAAGGATCACTCATGATGGCTCAACCAATAGATGGGGTTCCTCCCCTTTAAATTATGATGACTGGTTAGGGGCGTTTTACTGCTTGAGAAAGTGCCGTGCAGGCACGAAACGCGTTGCAGATCTCAGCTACCTGGGCTTCCTCCTGATCGCGTATTGGTGTGTCTTAGAACACACTTTGACAGACGTCTGCTCTACTCTGTCCATTGCTTTGTGCCGCCTGACCCGCCCACGGCCTGCCTCCTCTCTTTGTGCACGTGTGGACGCGGGGACGCCCGCAGTCCAGGAGTTACCAGGCCAGTATTGGCCGGTGCACCCAGCTATAGAGGACTGTGTTTGCTCCTTAAACCGTGAGTAGCCGTGGGAGATACCAGCTGTGGACCTAACAGTGTATGAGTGGTTTCATTTATCCATCTGTCCGGCTTGGCCTGTGACTTTTTATTTGGCCACTACACCGACTGGATACGAGTCAGCGGCCATTACCTGCTTACAAATACCATCTGGATCACGTTTGCATTGGCCTGTTGATTGCTGTAAATATTGCATCACTGGCCACATTGATCTAATTATTGAGGTACACTGGTTCTCCAGGACTGAATGTTATTGATAGGGGTCCGCCTGTCGTGCGGCGGGGGTTTCCCCATTCTACCATCATTTATTTCCCAGAGATTCCTCCTTTCGTATATGGTATTTGTTTGTTCGTTTATGTATGCCAATTTTTATTGATCAGGTTTAGGCTGTGCCTATGTTGATTCATGCCCTAGTAGCTCTGTGTGTTGTTCTATGTTGTTATATATTTTTTATTAATATTAAATCTCTTTTATCTATACCAGCGTTGATACTATTCAGCACTTGCAGCAAGTTTATATATTCATATATTAGCTATTATTACACTCTAATACATACCCAATTGTGGTGTATTCATTTTGAATTATAACTTTAATTATATTAGATTCACTGCGCCGCAAGATATATTTTGTTTTTTGTCACTTGAGACACTGCCCTCTTTATCATTTGGTTAAGGGTTTGATTAAACCTTGCTACCAGACCATCTGTTTGTGGGTGGTACACCAAAGTGGTAATTCTGTCTACCTTTAACAACCGGCATAAATCTTTCATAAATTTAGAAACAAACGGGGTACCTTTGTTGGTTAGGACCTCCTTTGGTATTCCTAGACGAGTATATAGAAGTATTAGCTCTCTGGCAATAGTGCCAGATTTCATATTACGTAGTGGCATAGCCTCCGGGTATCTGATAGCATAGTCCACTACCACTAGTATGTATTGGTGCCCTCGAGCAGGTTTCTCCACTGGCCCTATCAGATCCATACCAATTCGTTAAAAAGGCACGGAAATGATAGGTAGGGGTACCAGTGGAGCCCTAAATTCTGGTTGAGTGGCCGTCTTCTGGCACTCTGGCCATTCCTGACAATACCTCTTGACTGAGGCATAGATTCCTGGCCAAAAGAACCTCGACTGTATATGTTGGAGTGTTTTCTGCTCCCCTAAATGGCCTACTCACAAATGCGCATATGCGGCTTCTAACACCAACCGCTCAAGTTTTCGGGGAACTAACAATTGTTCTACTCTTTTCCCCTGGAAAGTAGTAACAAGATATAGCAAATCATTTTTCAACATAAAATATGGCACACCCTCAGATTGTAAAGCAGCAATTACTCTATTATTAACCACTTTTACAGTCTCAAAGGCCTGTGCCAGATTGCTGTTGTCACGTTGGTCTCGCCCAAAGTCCTGCAATGATATTTTCTCCCCCACAGGGTTCCATTGGGCCTCAGAGTCAGTTTCCTGGTGTAGTTCTGTAGCTGCAGTAGTTCTCCCGGATGCCAAGCTTTGGTAGTCTCTGGTCTCTGGCCCGTGACACGCCTCAGCGGCTGACTGTATGTCAGTGTTATGCCATGTAACCAGTTCCTGCAGCAATGGAAAGTCACGGCCCAGGATTAGTGAATAAGGAGGTCAGGAGGTCACTGCAGCCACCACCTTCAATGGCATTGCATGATTAGCATTATTATAAGCGAACTCTGCCCATGGAAGACATTCCATCTATTTGTCATGAAATTTGGAGATGAAACAGCGAAGAAATTGTTCCAGAGATTGGTTGACCCATTCCGTCTGGCCGTTAGATTGGGGATGATAGGCAGAAGATAGGCTGATGTTGATGCCAAGTGATGAGCAGAAAATGCCACAAATGAGCAACAAATTGAACTCCCCGGTCCGAAACAATGTCAGAAGGCAGTCCATGTAGCCTGATGATATGCTGGATAAATAAGGAAGCAAGAGTCCTGGCACAAGGTAATTTAGTAAGAGGAATAAAGTGAGCCATTTTGAAAAAACGGTCAGCTACTACTTATATGGTGTTAAATCCAGATGCATTGGGTAGGTCGGTGATGAAATCCATGGAGATATGAGTCCAAGATTTAGATAGAGCGGGCAAAGGGAGCAGTAGACCAGAGGGAGAGCATCTAGGAACTTTATTCTGCGCACAAATTTTACAAGCGGAAACAAACTCGATCACATCTTTTGCCCAGGAAGGCCACCAGACATGCTGAGAGAGGAGTTTCTTGGTCTTGGAAATACCAGGATGTTCAGCTGACTTGCAGGAATGAAATTCAACAAGAACTGATCTTCTCAGAGCAGAGGGAACAAAGAGCAGGTTAGTATGCATCTCATGTGGAGCTTGATTCTGAAGACCACGGAGCTGGGAGAACAGATCTTGAGAGAGTCCGACAAGCACTGAGGAGGAATAAATAATAGGAAGAGGAGCTGGATTGGAAGCATGAGTATCCAAAAAACTGCAGGATAAGGCATTGGCTTTGTGGTTATTGAACCAGGACAAAATGTGATAGAGAAATTAAAACGGGTTAAGAACAAGGCCCAACGCGCTTGACGGGAATCTAGCCTCTTGGCGGATTGAATATATTCCAAATTCTTATGATCCATGAACATTTTGATGGGATGAAGAGAGCCCTCTAACCAGTGCCTCCAGGCCCACTTAATAGCAAGAAGTTCATGGTTTCCAACGTTGTTATTCACTTCTGGATCAGAGAATTGTTGGGGCATAAAGGCACACGGATGTAACAGACCATCTACAGGGTTGACTTGCGAGAGAACGGCTCCAGCTCCAACATCGAAAGCATCGACTTCGATGATAAATGGCAATTCCGTATTAGGATGATGGAGAACTGGGGCCGAGATGAAGGGTTGTTTCAAAGCATAAAAAGCTTTAAGAGCTTGCGGAGGCCAATTCTTGGTATCAGCCCCTTTTTTAGTAAGGGCAGAAATGGATGAGATCAATAACGAAAATCCACGAATGACTTTTCTGAGAAAATTAGCAAATCCCAGGAAACATTGAATGGCTTTAAAATTAGTGGGTCGGACCCAATCCAGGATAGCATTGACTTTGCTAGGGTCCATCTTGAAGCCAGAGGAAAAGATAATAAACCCCAGAAAGGCCACCTGGGGAACCTTGAACTCACACTTTTCCAAGTTAGCGTAGAGAGAGTTTTCACGGAGTCTTTGCAGCACATATCTAACATGTTGGCGATGTTCAGGCAAGGAATGGGAATAATTCAATATGTCGTTGACATAAACAATGACAAATCTTCAGAGAAAATCTTGCATGACATCATTAATCAGATCTTGGAAGACTGTAAGGGCGTTGCTGAGACCAAATCGCATCACCAAATATTCATAATGTTCAGACAAGGTTTTGAAGGCGGTCTTCCACTCATCACCCTCCTTTATACGTACAAGATCGTAGGCTCCTCTTAAATCGATCTTGGAGAACACAACCACCTCTCTGAGTTGATCAAATAATACTGAGATGAGAGATAACAGATAAGTGTTCTTGACGGAAATTTTATTAAGGGATCTGTAATCAATGCAAGGACGCAGACTCCCATCCTTCTTTTCAACAAATAAAATCCTGCCCCCAGAGGAGCTTTAGAAGGGCAGATAAATCCTTTAGCAAGGTTCTCTTCCACATTTTACTCCATGGCCATGGTCTCTGGACGAGAAAGAGAATACAATCTGTGCTTAGGAAAGTTAACATCAGGAAGCAGCTCGATGGAGCAGTCATAACTACGATGAGGAGGTAGGAGGTCAGCTGCTTTTTTTAGAAAAGACGTCAGAGAAGTCAGCATAATGATCCGGAAGACCTGGGAGCACAGCGAGTGGCAGTTGACCACGGAGGGGAAGGCATAGACAGTTAGAGACACAATAACCACTCAAGTTGACAATATCACCCTTTAACCAATCAATGTGGGGATTATGAAGGTGAAGCCATGGGTGGCCTAGGATCAAAGGCAAAGCTGGACAGTGAGTTAGAAACAGGGACAATTCTTCAACATGCAGAGCACCCACGGAGAGAAGAAGAGAAGGAGTAGCAAACGTTACTCTTCCAATGGATAATGGTTTGCCATCTAATCCACAGACTGTAAGAGGGGACTTGAGCTCCAAGAACTGGATTTCCAGCGACTTGGCAAAAGAAATATCCAGGAAATTGCCAGCTGCACCACTGTGAAGGAAAGCAGAAATGTTAAAAACAGTCCCTTTGACCGAAAAAGCAGCCTAGATGTACCTCTTCCCCGTCATCTAAGCTTTGTCTTTTGCTGGACAAGTAGGACAGTCACACAGAAAATGGTCCCGGAGACCACAATATAGACATAGACCAGAGGCTCTGAAACGGTCTCTCTCCTCCTTTGAGAGACGAAAAGCGCCAAGCTGCATCGGCTCTTTGGTGTCCTTAGTAGACAGATGGTGTACCCACACAGGGTTAGTAAACGAAGCAGAGGCGGAATCCCTTTCAAGACGCCTCTCTTTGAAGCATCTGTCGATTCTGATGGCCTGAGCATGAGTTTCTCCAAAGAATCCGGAGGAGAGTACTGAACCAGCATATCTTTAACCTGGTCAGAGAGCCCAAGACGGTCCTGACTCCGGAGTGCAGGGTCCTTCCAAAGGCTGTCCGCCGACCATCTCCTGAAGTCGGCGCTATACACTACCGGTGAGCGTCGGCTCTGACGCAGACTGCACAACTGGGATTCGACAGATGCCACACAATCAGGATCATCATATAACAGTCCTAAAGCTCTGAAGTGTCCACAGAAGAAAGTGCAGAATCGCCTGCCGGAAGTCCGAACGCCCAGGACAGAGGGACACCCTGCAGGAGTGAGATAATGATTCCCACATGTTGCTCTTAAGTACCGGATGAGACAGGATGCAAGCGGAAGTAGAGCTTGCAGCTCTCTTGGAAGTTCCAGAAAGTTTTACAGTCTCCAGAGAAGCGATCCGGGAGATTGAGCTTGGGCTCGACCACTGTATGATGCCGGGGCTCCAGGACAGCTTGAGTAGCAGCTTCATGAGCGGTGAGACGTTCCGAAAGGTCTTGGACCACCTGGGAGATGGCTTGGATCTGGTTAGCCAGAATCTAGGCGGGGCTTAGATTCGAGGGGTCCATGGGGAATGAGGGCCCAATGTATTTGGTTGGTTATAGTGTTAGGAAAAAGGTGAAAGTAACGAGAAAGGTTACCAAGGCGCTATCAGGTGATTTTCAGCAGGGCCCCTTATGGTGGGGATGGAATTGGCTGCGCCCCAACAACAGGTCGCGGCATCCAGAACTGAACTCGTAGAAAAGAAAAAATATGTAAAGGATCACAAAGGAACAGGTAGAGCATAAAGCGGGAATAGACTGAGTCAGAAGGGACTGACTCGTGACGGACAACACGGAACACAGAACAAAAACAATGGACTAAGGGGAAATAACTAGGACAGACAGGACTCACTAGGAAACACGCTCACGCAGTCACACAGCGGAACCCCCGAGGGGTGACAAATAGAGGCACACAGGAGGGGGAATGGGTAACACAGTAGGAGATAACACCAAGGAGAGAGGAAGAGAGGGGATGGCAAACAAAGGGTTAATGGTGAGGAACTGGGCAGGACTGGAGGGGCACTCAATTAAGCTATAGGAACAAGAGAAATACTAAAGAGCAAGGAGCAAGTGGACAAGGAGGCAGGAGGCAGGAGAAGAGGAGCAAGGGGACTGAAACTAAGGGCAAAACCAGAGGCAGAAAAAACAGGCAGAAAGACTGGGGCATGTGAAGAACCATATAACCAGCACTGAAGGAATGGAAGTGCTGACTATTTACAGGGGGACTGGTCAATCAGGATTGAAAGACTGGACCAGCCCCCTGCAACGATAGGCAGCTGGAGAGGAAGAAACAGCTGACATAATAAGGACAGTGCCGTGGCTGGCGTGAAGAGAAACCCAAAATAAATTCAATTTCATCAATATTGAACATCCCATCATTCCAGGAATTTACATTCTACCAAAAATACACAAAGATCCACTTCACCCCCAGGCCGACCAATTATTTCAGGCTCTAATTCTCTTACCTCCAACCTCTCGGCCTTCATCGATCATCATTTGCAACCATTTGTCTCCCAAACAACCTCTTACCTCAAGGACACAACAGATCTCCTATGCAAATTAGAGACTCTAGAATGGAAACTCAATATGATTCTAGTTACTGCAGATGTAAGCTCTCTGTACACCATCATTGATCACTCAAAAGGCATCTCAGCAGTCATAGAAACCCTACAACAGTCATCTATGGAAAAAGACCTAATCACATTCATAGAAGAAGGTATGGAGTTCATTCTCCGAAATAACTTCTTCTATTTTGAAGGAAACTACTATCTGCAGTGTGTTGGGACCGCCATGGGGACAAGATTTGCACCCAGTTATGCCAACCTTTTCATGTTCATGTGGGAGTCCAAAACAATATGGAAAAACCGCCCCTGGGTAGCAAATCTGGCCTCATGGTTCAGATTCATTGATGACATCATTTTCATCTGGGAGGGCCCCGAAACAACACTGAAGGAGTTCTGTGAATATTTAAACTCCAACAACTGGAATATTAAGTTGTCCTTTGACATCAGTTCCACTTCAGTCAATTACCTCGACCTTACCATCTATGTGGAAGATGGCCAAATTGAAACCAAAACATACAGAAAACAAACAGACTCCAATTCATACATCGACACATCCAGTGAACACCATAGAAATTGGCTAAAGAACATCCCCTACGGACAATATAGAAGGATTAAGAGAAATTGCACAGAAGAAACAGTCTTCAAAGAACAAATCAAAGATCTAAAATTTGAGGGGAAACATTATGTTTCCAAAGATCTGGAAGAAGCAGAAAACAAAATAAATACCATCCCCAGAGAAACCATCATCCACCCACCTATAATCCATAAAACAGAAACCAAAAACACCAAGTGGGCCTTCCTGTCTCAATATGGTCCGAAACACAAAACTATTGAAAGAATAATTAAAAAACATTGGAACATTATCCAAAAAGATCCAATACTCCAAAATCATCTACCCGATAAACCCCAATTCATCGACAGAAGGGCAAAAAATGTAAAGAATATTTTGGTTAGAAGTAACCTAACCAGAGAAGAAAAGGGGGTCTATAAGAACCAGGGGATTTCACCGCTGCGGCCTATGCATAGCATGCCGTGAAATACCCATGCAAAAGTCCAAATATACTCATTTCACATGCAAAGATAAAACCTATAAAGTCAACCAATTCATCACCTGCAATGAGAAAAATGTGGTTTACCTATTGGAGTGCTGTTGCGGCCTCTTTTATGTAGGACGGACCACTCGCCCTCTAAAAGTGAGACTTGCTGAACACATCCGCAATATTAAAAAAGGATATGAGAATCACTCGGTATCAATGCACTGTAAAGAACAACACAACTGTTCCCCACATGGCCTAAAAAACTTTTGGGGCATACAAGCAACAAAAGAAAGTTGGAAAAATAGAAATATTGAAAAGAATCTTGCAACCCTAGAAATGGAATGGATCTACAAACTCAAAACTCTCCAACCTACAGGCCTAAACCTTGAGTTTGAACTCAAGTGGTTTTTGTAAACTGTATCACCACCATAGCTCAGTAAAAATCCCCGAACTCATTCATAAAATACACATCTCCATTTTAGGCCATCCTATTAAAGTTTAAAATAATAATTCCCAAACAAAAGTTATTTTCATTCCATATCCATTTTTCTAACACACTATTTCATCAGACCAATCCTTGACCTCTACATACCTACAAATACTAATTTCCAAATAGAAATAGAATTTAAATAAAAATACTCCTATTTAGGTTCGAATAATAAACAAAATAAAAAATAAGAATATTTATGTTTAAATAAAAATATTCCTGTTTAAATGTTACTGTCCCTATTCAATTATCCTGGTTTAAATACTAATGAATGACAAAACTACAACAAATGATATTTATTTAAAAAATGTATTAAGAAATTCATATACAATAAATCAATTATAATAAAAACAAAAAGAAAAATGATGAAACCCTCTTCTACATCTGAAAAAGGAAACAAATTGAAATAAACTGATCACATTCAAACCAAAGGAAATTAATTGTTCCATCTTTTTTGCTTTAATTGCAAACCCTGTCTTAGTGGGAGACATATATAAAAACAAAATTAATTCTAACCTGTGAGTTTTTACAGCCTAAAAGAGAGATTTCATCGTTTCCCTATTACCATATGTAAATAAATAGCGCTAGCCTGCGATCTTTCCCAAAGCTCGTTTTTAACTACAGACAACTTATCTAAAGATTTTCCTTTCATATATTCATCCCCCCAAAAATGTTTTTAATGTTTGTAACCAATTCTAATAAAATAAACTTTTAATTTTAAATGACTCACCCGCCAATAAAACGCTACTTTGATTGGCAGGTACTTGTCTATTTAAATGCCCTTATCTCACATCCATACCATCCTTAATAAAGACCAGTAGTGGCTGAAACGCGTTGGTGGTTCCCCTTTTTAGAGCAGTCATTTGTGTGAAGTGGCAGAACCGCTAGTCAAATCCCGGGCTGACAGTGGTCCTATACCATAAGATCTAAAATAGCCATTTTTGCAAACTCTGCTCTTTATGCACTGATCTCAGAATGATTGTTCTGTTTTCAGTGTGAGAGAAAAAAAGCCTATTGTAGGAATTCAGTACCCCTCCCAACAGGAGGAGGTTTATGCTTCTACATTTTTGTTACAGTCTGCAACTTTGTTTCAATTTTGTTATCCTTTTTTATCTTATTAAAATTTAAAGTTTTAACCCCTTTTTTCCCCTTATCCCAGCGCCAGAATACATTTAAAAGTATTGAAACACCTTCTTTCTATCTGTAAAAATCCAGTTGCTCTGGTGGAGCAACTATCAATACTAAAATAACCTCTGGCTGCAAGTGTAAAAAAAACATTTTCTTGAAAAAGGAGGTTTAGTTCACAATATAGCTATATTGGGTTAAGTTCAACTGCCCAGCATCAAGGCACCTCCTGTAGGTGAGTCCCTCCCTACTCCTGTTGGGAGTCTGACCACTCCCCAAAAATGGCCGCTGCAGACTATTCAAATGCAGGTAGTGTCCTAACAGAGACCTCCTGTGTACACATATAGCAAATGGAATATAGCAAATGGATAGGGACTCACCTACAGGAGGTGCCTTGATGTTGGGCAGGTGAGCTTAACCCAATATAGCTATATTGTGAACTAATCCTCCTTTTTATTTATGTTCTGACACATAGTGTTATTTTATGTATGTTTGGAGCGCCGGACCTCTTTTGTTCCATATATATATATA
>WWET01006516.1:43243-56288 GCA_011038615.1 Limnodynastes dumerilii
AGATCTTTATATATCATAATACAGGTTTATAACATCATATTAAAGGTCTATGACATCATAATACAGATCTTTATACATCATAATACCAGGTTTATAACATCATATTAAAGGTCTATGACATCATAATACAGATCTTTATACATCATAATACAGATTTGTAGGAGTGAAAGATAATAGGCTTGAAGGAGGTTAAACTCCCTGGTTTGTGCAGCGTGGGGGCACAACCTAACCCTGCTCCGGACTGCTGGGAGGAGACCCCTCCTCCTCAGCAGTCTATAAAAGGGGACTTTCCTAAGGGGAAGTCCTCTTTTATTCCGGAAATTCCCTCCCTCCCTTCCTTCCCGTACATTAATAGGTTTGTTAGCCAGTGGGTGCATTTAGCAAGCTTTATTTGTTGGTTTATTTGTTGTGTATGTGGAGCCCAAATGGTAACCGTTTTGCGGAAGGCCGTTGACTTGGCGGCCCCTAAGGTGTGCCCTGGGCGGGTAACCTTAGCCTTTGTCCGGTTACTATGCGGGTGGAACTCTGAGGCGGTTGAGAGCCTTGCTTTGGTTAATGTGCTCTTATTATTTTGCTTGCTAAATTGCTGTTTTGCCTCATCAAAGTTAAAGCTTACCCCCTATGCAAATCACATTGGCCATTTAAATTAATAAATAAATACTAATTAATAATCCCATTTATCCCAAACAATAAACATTATATTTAATTTTCACCCTTAATACCGTGTTGTGTCCCTTCATTGCTAGGCAGGGTGTCTGGTGTGCCCTAGCGCAGGCATCAACCACGGGTAGTTTAGTTAGAGTAGGGTTAGATACTGGCACAGGAATTGTGTGAAACGTGTCCTTGCGGCCACTAGTTGTATTTTTAGGGCTTCCTGCATTAGGAGCTAGACGGTGGTCTCCGGGAGGCACAAGGTGGTAACTATATTCTTATGTCTTATGTGTGTTACACAAAGGTTATTAGACTATTTGGATACAGTAATTTCTAGCTGTGCTATTTTGTTTCTACCATTTGGAATATGTATATAGTAATGTTCGCCCTAGTTCTTTGCTAACTGGCAATCACTTTTTAATGATGTTTAAATAAAATATTCATGTTTTAAAAAGATTTCTTGTCTCTGAATTGATGTTGGTGTGCATCTTTAAAAATTCCCATGAGGGGTGATATGTAATATGTCCCCTTCTTTTGATTGTTTTTTTGTTGCTAACTATGTAAGGGGATCTAGATAGCACCCATACTGCCTTGCTGCACATATATTAATTATAGATAGTCTGCTGGTGCGACCTGGTCTTTTTTGTTTTAAGAACAAAGAACCTTAAAAGTGTGGGAAAATATAAACGCGCATTTACGCAACCGTTCGCACACGTTGCGTGCATGTTCATACTTTCGTGGGTTTTTTCTCTCGTATGATTTCACACATTAATAAGCTGGTTAACATATATATTTTCATGTAGACGTTATGTATACCTAGTAAATAAAATGCGCTCCAAACCATTAAAGCTTTGTTTTATTTGCAGGAGGTAGGAAAAAAAGGGATAAGATGGCGCTCTTCTAGACTAAAAACTAAAAGCAGCCCAAAACACAGGGGTACCACCACAACCCCTCAAAGAACAATGTACAGGGAATTAAATTGTGTATAGGCGCTAAAAAGGAGGATATTAAGGAGATGAAGTCAGAGGTAAAATAGTAAGAGAAATCAATAAACAAATTCTAACAATCCAACAAGAAACAAAAACCAATACTGCAAGAGCAATGGTAAATAAACGTATAGTGCAAAAAGGAGCAAGGCCTAATGTTCCAAATAAATAAGTAAAATTGCAACGGGAACATTAATAGACAAATAGATAAATATAAATAAATAAATAAATAAATAATTAAAAGTGCTAGTAATATGACAACTCTTCAAATCCTAAAATATGTGAAATGGTAATAAAAGGAAATGAGCTCAATAGGTAGGTGAAAGAATAAACATTAAATATATGAAAAGTATAAAATAAGTGAATCAATAAATAAATGAATAAATAAATGGATGTGGTGGGATTAAACGGCGACCGGACCTATTTCATATCTTATAGCAATAAGAATAGATGGTGAACAAATAATTAAAATGATGATAAAAAACAAATCAAAGTGTAGTTGGGAAAAAGACTGCAATGAACAAGTGTTATATGCAAAAGGAACAGAAGGTGGCACTGTGGTACTACAAAAGTGATTGAAGCACAAATAATTAAGTACCGGTAAATAAAAATATAGAAGAGATCCTTTGGAGTCCAATGCAGAAGAAATGGGTTCTTAAAGTCTCTTAAAGTCTCTCAATAAAATATGAGCCCAAAGGTTCAACAGCTGTTAATGTTCAAATCTTCAGAGAACGAGGGATCTCTGGCAATGCGTTCCCCTGGTAGATCCTCTCCGGAAAGGTAAGTATATCCTTCTTAGGGGAGGGGGGTGGATGGCGTAAATATACGCACATCCGATATCCTTAAGACTGACTCAGAGGTGCTACAAAATCAAACTAGCCACACCTCTAGTTATGGGACTGCCACGTATGGACAGATCTCGGACGTGCGTATAATTAAGAACAAATGTGAACTAAATGTGAATCACACGGCCTTTAAGGTTTCTTAAAGTTACTCAGCATTCACTTAATCACTAGTAAATGCACTTGCTGATTAACAACACACAGCATCACTGTATTAATATCTACTAGCTGACTATTAAATTAATTTGGCAATTGTTTGTTTTTGTGATGTACAACATTTTCTTTTCATGAACAGATTCCCAGAGAGAGCAGATAACTTGTCATAGGCAGAGGTTGGAATCAGTGAGCAGCTACAGGACATGATAAAATGGCATAAAGACCCCATAGGGCTGCAGGCACCATAAATGACAGTCAGGGATCACTTGACACCAGACAGGGGTTAATTGGTAAGTTGTTGTGGCTTTAGATTGGCCTGACAAATTAAGGGGTGTAGTTTAGTGGGAGGTTTACAAGGTCAGACCAAGGGGAGGGGTGTATCTTCGGCTGGAAATCTTAAGGCAGCGTCAGATGAGTGTGCTCAGTCCCCTCACCTAGGTCCCTGTTTTTTCATTTTGGCGTTCCAGTCGCTGGGGAAAAAACCAAAGGGCCAACAACGTGCTTGGCTTATTTAGGTATCGAAGTCAATATCATTGCGGGGTCCTGCAGATTGCCCCAGGATAAGGTTATGATGCAAGGGGTGGTGGGGGATCTGCAGGGCCGCACAAGGTGATTTTGAAGAAAATACAGTCTCTCCTTGGGCTATAAAATTTTGCTTGCAAAGTGATACCCATGGGGAGAGTGTTTTTCTGGCGTTCAGAGTGCGCAGCGGCAGGGGTCCGACTGTCACACCATTTCGTCACATTATCCAGAGAGATTCGGGACGACATGGAGGTGTGGTCATCATTTCTGGGCAACTTCAATGGTGTTCGCATCTAGCGGGCACCGTTGGCGTCGAATCAGGAAGTCCAGCTGTACAATAACGCTTCCGTGTCCTTAGGTTTTGGAGTATTTTATCAAGCTTGGTCAAACGTGTGCAGAAAAATGGCCAAAGGATTGGTTTTCCTCAGGGCTTACTGCAAACTTGCTGGTGCTGGAGTTATTCACCATAGTTGTTGCGGTGGAACGGTGGGCTTTGAAGCTACAGAATAAGTATGTACTGTTCTGGTGCGACAACTTGGGGGGTGGTCCATGCCATCAGCAGTCAGCGAGCTTCTTCACCTCAGGCTATTAGGCTTTTGCGTCATCTGGTGTTGCGTTGCCTGCAAATGAATGTTAATTTAAGAGCCAGGCACGTCCCGGGAGTAGTTAATAAAATAGCGGATGCTCTGTCCCATTTTGACTAATCGAGGTTTAGGTTGCTGGTGCCAGGGGTTTGAGCGGCTGGTTTGTCATGTCCTTTGCATCCTTTGGCAGATTTGGCTTGGATTCCCTTGTGAACAGCTCCCTGGCTCCAGGGACTCTGCGGGTCTACAAAAAATCTGGGGCAGAGTGGGTATGGTACAGAGAGGATAAGGCGCAGAGGGGTAAGTCTGACTCAACCATTTTATTACAATGGATCTGGAGTGAGAACAAGGTGGGAAGGTCTAAGGCCATGACGTCCTCTTATTTGGCTGGCATTGCGCATTTTTCATTACTAAAAGGTAGGGTATATTTTACTAAGAACCCTATGGTCCAGAAGGTGATGAAGGGTTGGACTCGCAAGCAGCCAACGAAAGAGGACGTACGCCATCCTATCGATGTAGCCTTGCTTGAGAGAATGTTGGCGGCCTTGTCCTGTGTCTTTGGCAAGGCAGTATAGGGATTTGGATACAGTTAGTGGTAACAACTGGTTGGGCCACATAGGTGGAGACCCTTTGACCAAGTACCAATTTGTATTTGTCTTTAAGAAATGTATAAGGTGTGTTGGGTTGGATACAGCGCTGTACGGTATGCACTCTTTTCGTATTGGCCGCCCTGGACGGGCGGTCTCCTGACGATATTCAAGCTCTGGGGAGGTGGAAGTCCGGCGCCTATAGGAAATACATTAGGTTAAATAAGTGTTAAGTTATTTGGGGAATGCCTAAGCTTGAACCTCCTAGGATTAGCTGTTTGCCTTCGGGGGGGCACAGGGGGCTTTTCTTCCTTTTTGATCCTCCCAGTAAGTCTCTCTTTAGCAAGCAGAGTCTTGGAGGTTTAGGGAGTTGTTAACCCTCGTTAGGTCGGTTCAAGGCTCGGTGATTCCTCCCCTCCCTTGTTTTCCCTGTGGGTGTAATAGGTTGATGTAATGGTAGTTACAATTATTATAAAATTAAAATTAAAAATTAAAAAATAAATACATATATATATATTTAGTTAGAGTGTAGCTATAAGGATACAATAATACCGGTAAATAATATATGCGTAAGATAGGTTTAGAGGTGGCATAAGCTGTTTTGATGTAAGTTAGGTACTTATTCGCTTAAGGAGGTTTAAGGTTCTTTGCCCTGTCAATTGGTGGTTTATACAGTGGGTTGGTTTGTGTGCCCTCATGTTATTGCCTACGGGCTCATTATCTTACAGATCGAGGGTGGTCCGACAGACAGGCCTGGATTGTCGGCCATTCGCATGTTTTCTGCGCAGGGTGTGCTGCGGCCGCCAGGTGAACAAGGGGCATTCCTCTAAAATGGAACATTTCATGGTTTGGTTTCCAAGGGCTGAAATGGGAGCTCCTTTCTTATTTACTTTTAAGAGCCCTTAAATAATTGAATCAAAGATTCCCCTGAGGCAATAATTATTCATTTAGGCGGGAATGACCTTACAAAATTATCCAATTGGGATCTGGAACGTTCGTTTAAAATGGACATTTCAAAATGTATTGCCAAATTTCCAGGGATACACATAGCCTGGTCTTACATGATACCTAGGTTACAGTGGCAGGGTGCCTGGGATGTTAAAAAAATATACCAAAAGAGGAAGGAACTGAATATTACAATGTCAAAATGTATTGATGGCCTGGGCAGTTTCAGTGTTCCCCTTCCTGAAATTAGATACAAGGCTAATCATCTTTATAGGAGCGACGGTGTATACCTGGGGGTTGGAGGGAACAATTTGTTTGTGGAGGATATGATAAGGGCCTTAAGCCATTTCAAGGTGGTGGGCGGGGGTACTTGAGGTTACCTCCGCTGTGGCGCTAGCAGTGGGGGGTTGCAGGTATTTTGGCGCTAATTAAGGTTATGTTGTTTTATTTGCAAGCAGTCTCAAGATACTCCACCCAAGAGCGATTTGAGGACGCCGTTCCCTAGCGGAGGGGTCCTGTAGGTCGGCCACCTTCCAGGTTCTGGGGTGTACCTTATGATTGGGTTGTTGTTGGATGGGACCGCTTTGCCATGAGCGCCTATGTGATATTTATAGTTATGGTTAAGTTAAGTGTTAAGATAGGCGCTGAGCCCCCCATCTGCTAATTGGTCCACCTTTCACTGCTGAATGTTCTAGGTTAGACATGCAGTAATAATCATTTACAATTCGGCCCAATTTAATGATCATTTAATAAAACCATGTTCCCTTTTTAAACGCAGCTATTGTTGTCCGTGTCGTTATTTATATTTAGGTATGTGTGACTGTGGTGTACGAGTGAATCCTATGCTGTTTGCCATTTATGGGGCATTACACATGATTGCAGCTATCCCTTTTTATCATGCTTGCATTTGGAGATTTTATTGATGTTATAGAAATATAAACATTTCATTAAAATGTGTTTAACATTGAATCCTACATTTTGTAGCCTGTAAAAATGCTGACTAGTATGACCCTCTCCTGTACCGTGAATGATCTGGTTTTAGCTTCTATTGTGCATCTGGATTGTTAATTTCGTTACTTGGTATGTGTGGGTGTGATGTGAAAGTCACTCAAAGAAAAATTCTCTAGTGAATAATTAAGAAGGAATCCGGCCAAGATGTGATTGTTTACAAGAAATTACAAGCCACAGCCCTGGTTAGAGAGAGAGAAAACAGGTGTACAACACTGATTAATTAAGTCTTGAGCATCTCATCAAATTTATGTACTGCAAGTGTCATGTGTATCCTTTCACTTCCAGGTGAATTGTGTAATGCAAGTAAAGCATGATGTCCATGCTGTTTATTGCCATTGAAATAAGTTCCTATACAATCAAAAAATGTTCCCTTTTTCCTTTCGCTTTCCTCCCATTTTTGGCATATATTTTTTTTATTTATATTTATTATCAGGTTTTATATAGCACCAGCACTAAATTGTTGCAAAAAAATGACTGGGTGTGAAGGATGTTTTGCAAATGTTTGGAAAGAGAAAGGCCCGGATTCAGAGCGGCGCTTCCGTCTTTTTTTCAGGCGGAAGCGCAGCAAAAATGAGCACTGCGCATGCTCAGATCGGGAGGGCACACAGAAAGATGACCGCAAGTGTACCCATCCGTCTGTGTTCGCATCCGACAGCACTGTGCCTGTGGAACTGGCGGTTCCACAAATGTTTAAATGAGAAAAGAGGTGTTTTTCCCATTTAAATATTACACGCAGTAATGCTCATCTGCCTTATGCTTACAAGCAAAAGCTCACCGAAAAGCTGTAAAAAAGAAAAAGTTAATTAGTAAAAAAAAACAACAACAGTAGATAATGTTAAAAAAACACAAACAATAAATAAAATCAATAACTAATATCAGCCTTAAAAGGCATGCTGTTGTTTGTAGTGCTGCAAGCACCAGCATGCCCATGGATGCCAGGGCATGCTGGTGCTTGGAGAACCACACGCGCCATGTAAATCTCCCCATTATTAAAAATAATAAAAGGTAGGGTCGGCCATTCTATTGTAAAATTAAAAACAAATAACAGTAAAAAAATATTTTTAAAAAACCTACTTAACAGCTCTTCTGGGGTCCAATCTTGTAAGTTTTTAATCCTTGGGGGGGTCTTGGCAAAAAAACAAAAAAAAAAACATATGAGAACATTGCAACTTATGTCCTGTGCTAATGACAGGTCTACTTTCATTGGGGCATATTTATACACAGTGGGCAGCGTGGTAAACGTTTTTTACTTATTTATTTTTTTGTTTCACACATATAATGGCCGACAGATATGGGAACATTACAATGGCACTGCGGGCCCTGGATGGGAGCATGCTGGGGCATGCTAAATGGGCATGCTGGTGCATGCAGCACTACAAGCATCAGCATGCCCTGTTGGGCCGATATAATTTTTTACATTTATTTATAGCAGTGGTGGGGAAGGGGGGGTTGTAAATTTTATTATTCAATTTTATTTAAAAAAAACAAAACAATAAAATGTAAAAAACTAAAACTAATTATTTTATGCACCATGGTAACCCGCAGTCAGAGCTATAAAAAATATTTTTTGTTTTTGCAAACGGGCAATTCAGAGATCTGGATCTGGCCCAATGGCACTGCCGGCCCTGGATGGGAGCATGCTGGGGTTTGTGGTTCTCCAAGCATCAGCCCTGGTATAAATGGGGATGCTGGTGCTTGCAGCACTACAAGCATCAGCATGCCCTGTTGGGCCGATATTATTTTTAAAATTTATTTATAGCAGTGGTGGAGAAGGGGGGGTTGTAAATTTTATTATTCAATTTTAATTTTTTTTAAAAACCAATTTTTTTACGCGCCATGGTAACCCGCAGTCAGAGCCATAAAAAATATTTTTCGTTTTTGAGAAAAAACAAAAAAAGATCTGGATCTGGCCCAAAGTATGAATTCTAAGGCAGAGACCCAAACCTTGGATTGGATCCAGACCTTTGCTCCTGAATCCCCACTAGGCAGATCCCTGCTGTATCCAAGCTCCTGTGCGGGCGAGGGGAGGCCACAACTTAGGTTTGCATATAAGGGCTGAACCCATCCCTTACTGTACTCCTACCCTTCCACCTTGCGTACTCACAGTACACAATCAGCCTGTTTTTCACAGACAATGTAAAGACTGCCAGCACAGAAAACTGGGCCGCATAGCAGAATTATGAAGGGACCGCTCAAATCAGGTCTCTCTCTGCAGCGCTGCTGCAGTCACAGTGGATGGACAGACTGCACAGCACTGAAGAAAGAAACTGCCCACGCCAATATGGGTGAGGTTGGATGCTTGTAAAATAGAGCAAAATTTAGATCACTGCAATAGACCTAATGGGTTTAAAAAATAATTAAATCAAATGTAACACCCCTTTGTCTGGTTAGGGTGTAGGTATAAATTTTGTGTGTGTGGTTTGCAAATGAATTCAGTACCTTATACTTCAGGTTACGCAGTGCCTCCACCTTGGTCTTGTTTACAAAGGGTCTTCAATGGGTATTGTTCTGTTTGTAGCAACACCAGAGGGAGACCAAGGAACCCTCCTCCCCCCTTCTGTGGACCACAGACCAGACACCCAAAGTATTATTACACAAAACTGATTTTTATCTCACTGGCACATTTATTGGTGAGGCCTAAATTTCTTAAAGGGATTTTCTGGTATTTTGTATCTAAGAATATATTTTATATTTTAAACGGATAATATTATATAGTTAAATAAACAATCCTATCTAGAGCCTATAATATCATACAAATATCTTCCTTCTATGTCTATAAGGTAGCTCTTTTATACTAAAATAGTATCTGTTTAATTAATATTATTTCATTAGCTTAAAAATATAAACATTTGACATATATATGACTAATATATAAATACAGTTGTAGTAAAGCAAATACAATGTATATATAGACGGCTTTTGTCCAAATATGCAAATCAACACTGTGCTCCAATTCTTGCTAATATGGATCAGTCTCTCTCTTATATAACTGTCCCTATCGTCACCTTTGTCTAACTGACATAGTCCTGCAAAAGGGTGCTGCTATTCAACTTTCTTCAGGTCTTCCCACCATAACCCTAACTAATATAATGTAACTCAGTCCAATTTCAAAAATAGTACCATAAATATATGTACTCATCAGTATTTCTCTTCTGTTCCCTGATTCCAAAATTGTTCTCATTTGAAATGATAAGAGAGCTCCCTTCATGAACTGCTTCGCTTTCCTCACAGATCGCAGGTTGCTTGTTCTCCTATTTTTGTTTCCTCAAATTAGGGCTGGCACAAGGAACTGCTCTCTGGTAGATTCCCTTCTCCCTTCTTTTACAATTACAACCTCATCAGACAGCCATTTCTCTCTCTCACTGCCATTTTCACCACCAGCTGCAACTTTCAACTGTCTCCTCCCTCTTTTTGTCCAGCATCTGCCCAATTTCACTTCCTCTTTTCTGCCACCAGGGATTCTGGGACATGTAGTTTCAGCTAAAGCCGATTTCAATGCCAGTGTTTAACCTCCGTTCAAAGGAGGAGGTTACATTCTCCCCCTGGTGCATTTGCACATATATACCACTTTCTAGTGCTGATGCACCACCTACAAAGGAATGTCTTACCAGTTCATCCTATCTATTATACTGACACATATAATATATAACATAGGCTCCTCTTCTCAGTTTTTATCTCTACCCTGACCTGGGTCTATACTAATAATAGGAGGCCCAAAATATGGCCATGGGTAAGCACAATATGGGTGTACTACACGGGGCACTTCAGTGAGTCTTCCTAATTGATTATATGTTAGCATCATGGGGGCCCTTGTGTTTCGTCTGGGTCAATTTGTTACCAAGAGGTGTTCCCGGTCTCCCCCTGACACCCTTCCTGGGTGTTCGATTTCTTCCCCAATCTCAGTCTCATTTGATAAATCTGGTGATTGCCGGCTTGGTTGTACCACCACTGGACTTATTTCCTTAGATCTTTTTGATCCTTCGACCATTGTTTTTCCTAAAGCCCTCTCAGTAGACTTGGGATACCAAACAGATTCCTGATCAGGAACAACAGCTTCAACTTCTCTTACAGGAGGATCATGACCCCATTCATCCTCATAACATTCTTTTTCTTCATCAACTAGGCAGCTTGCTTCCTTTTGCTGATTCCTTAATCTGCCTGGCTGTTTCCACTGGTTAGCAGAAATATGATCACCCTCAATATCATCACTGAACCGTACATCCCTACCTATAGGCATTAGGTGTTGTCTATGGTAAGTGTTTATAGGACCTATCTGTCCTTCTGGCTTTTTTTACTGTATACTGGGGATCCAGGCAATTTTGACACCACTTCGTAGAGTTCTCTTCTCCATCTGTTGGCTAACTTATGTTTTCTTGGTATCCCCAGGTGTCTCAGTAGCACTCTGTCTCCTGCAGCAAGAATGTTCTCCTTCACTCTGCTATCATAGCGAGTCTTATTACGTAATCCTGACAAAGTAGATACCTCTTTAGCTAACCTGTAAGCAATTTTTAGCTCTTCTCTCAGTCGCTGGACATAGATGAGTCTCCCCTGAGTGTGGGGTGTCATTAACTCTAAAGCAGATATCAAATGGCAAACGTGCTTCCCTTCCAAACATGAGTAGATAAGGTGAGTATCCTGTGGACTCATTTTTAGTACAATTATAGGCATGTACTAACTGACTGACATGTCTGCTCCAATGTGCTTTTTTAACAATGCTCAAAGTGCCCATCATATTAGGAAGGGTCCGGTTAAATCTTTCTGGCTGTGGGTCTCCTTGTGAATGGAATGGTATGGTTTGAGATTTCTGTATTCCACATAACTCGCATATCTCTCTGATTAGACAACTCTTGAATTCTCTACCCTGATCTGAGTGAATCCTTGCTGGAAGCCCATAATGCACAAAGAATTTTTCCCACACGATCTTTGCCACCGTTGTAGCCCTTTGGTCTTTTGTTGGGTATGCTTGAGCATATCTGGTGAAATGGTCAGTGACCACAAGGATATTAGTGGTGTTGCTCTTATCAGTTTCCACAGACAGAAAATCAATACTTACAAGTTCTAGTGGCCCATCACTTGAAATGTTTTTCAGGGGTGCAGCTCTCTCAGGCAATTTCTTTCATAGAATACAGGTCTTGCAATATTTTTCGATCTCATTTTCCATCCCGGGCCAGTAAAACCGATCAGTAATAAGCCCACTTGTTTTCTCTACCCCCAAATGTCCGTGCTGATCATGTAGTGAATTCAAGACTGTCACACTGTGCTTCTTGGGCAGGACCAATTGTTTTTTCATTCTGCCATCCTTGCTGGAAGTTTCTCTATACAAGAGTCCTCCCCGAACTATCAAACTAACAAACAGTGTCGTTGTCGATTTAATAGCTTAGTTTCTTCCATTTTAAGCACCATTTGCCCCAGTCTTTCATGTTTTTTTTTTAACCATACAGTGCACAACTCCTATAGATGGATCTTCCTGTTGGTCAATTTTTAGTTGGTTCCTACTGAACTTCTGCAAGTCACCTAAGTCTAACTGACTTAAACAGCAATACTGCTTGGGCAGTGCAGCTTCTTCTTCAGCTGATTCAGCTTGCCTTCCTGCCAACCTAGAGAGTGAGTTAGCATCAATGTTACTTTTACCAGGTCGGTACTTCAACTTGAAGTCATACACTGCTAGAGCAGCCAACCACCTATGTCCAGTGGCATCCAACTTTGCTGTAGTCTGAATATAGGTTAAAGGATTGTTGTCAGTATGTTCAAAAAGAGCACCATACAGATAATCAGGTAACCAATCTACAATGGCCCATTTCAATGCTAGGAATTCCAGTTTGTGCACTGGATAATTTTTCTCGCTGGACGACAATCCTCTGCTTACATAATGTATAGGCTTTAGTTTCACTTCATGTTCTTGATATAGCACTCCCCCTAATCCTTCAAAGGATGCATCAACGTGTAAGACATAGGGTAAATAAGGGTTGGCATAGGCAAGTACAGGAGATTTAGTCAGATACTCTTTTAGCATTCTAAAAGCATTCTCACATTCTGTTGTCCATCTCTCCCCGAACGGATCATTGACCCAAAAATATTTATTTTCCGACTTACTCAGCTATCCCTTCACAGTTGGGTAACCTTTGGTTAGTTCTGTCAGTGGCCTGGCTACTTTAGAATACCCTGGAAGGTACCTCCTGTAATAGCAACAGAATCCCAGGAAAGACCGCAATTCTTTCAGCTTCATAGGTCGAGGCCTCTCTCTTACAGCCTCTGTCTTGGCAGGATCAGCGTAAATTCCCTCCCTGCTTACAATGTGGCCCAAATGTTTCACTTGCTTCAGGCATAATTTGCATTTGTTGAAAGATAGTTTCAATCTCTTGTTTCTCAGACGATCAAAGACTTTAAGAAATCTTTCATTGTGCTCTTGTAATGTATTCCCAAATACAATCAGATCATCAAGGTATACAATCACTTCAAGGAAATTCATATCCCCCACCGTTTCATCCATACACCTTTTGAACGTGGCTGGGGCTCCCGACAACCTTTGTGGCATGCGCTTGACTTGAAAGAATCCCTCGGGGCATATAAAGGCTCTCTTTTTTGCATCTTCTGGATTCATGGGAATTTGATAGTACCCGCTTCTCAGATCCAATACCGAGAACCATTGACTCACTTGTAGGCAATCTAAGGCTTCATCTATACTGGGTACTGTATACTGATCAGGTACTGTCCTCTTGTTCAAAGTTCGATAATCCACACACATACGTGTATCACCGCTC
>WWET01006517.1:18390-35208 GCA_011038615.1 Limnodynastes dumerilii
GGAGGCAAATAATGGGGAATACTGGGGGGCCTCAGAGACATGATGGGGATACTGGGGGGGCTTCAGAGACATGATGGGGATATTGGGAGGGGGGCTGCAGAGACAATGGGGATATTGAGAGGCTGCAGAGACATTATGGGGATACTGAGGGCTACAGAGACATGATGGGATAATTGGGGACTGCAGAGACATGATGGGGTTACTGGGGGCCTCAGAGACATGATGGAGATATTGGGAGGGGGGCTGCAGAGACATAATGGGGATATTGAGAGGCTGCAGAGCCATGATGGGGAAATTGTAGGGCTGCAGAGACATAATGGGGATAATGAGGGCTGCAGAGACATGATGGGGAAATTGGGGGGCTGCAGAGACATGATAGGGATACTGAGGGACTGCAAAAACATGATATAGTGAGGGGCTGCAAAGCCATGATGGGAATATTGGGAGACTGAAGACACATAAGGGGAAGTACATGCAAGGGGGAGAGATTGGATGAATATATGTACTACACACACAAACTGGATAACTTAGTGCTTAAAAGGCTGTGCTTCTAACGTATTATTAACGTATAAAGTGTTTTCTGTTTTGTGACTGTTTTTTTTAACTGCATTCAGGTTACAAGAATGTTGAATTTATTGTGTTGAATTTATTGTACAGTGGTCGGAAGGATGCAGTCTGTATTGTAAGGTGGCCTGTATGGTGACTAGGATAATATCTGTAAGGTGTGTGTCCCTAAGATATATGGTCTGTTTTGTGTTGCAGTGTTTAGGATGAAATGGGAATTGTTAGTGGAGACTAGAATGCTGCCTGTATTGTATAGTAGCGGCTATGATTTACTTTCTTTTATTGTGTTTACAAGATTGTGTTTTATGGTGCTTACATGGAGACTATACTCTAAAAACTCTGATGACAAATTGTTAAACAGGTAGGCGCAAATTTAAAGTTTGCAGGGAGGCGCCGAACAACCTAGCACCGGCCCTGTTCGCAGACGATGTACTGCTTGCTATTATCTCTCCCATTACCTCATTGCTGAATCTGTCGAAAGAACTTTCTGAGTATGGGAACCTATCTGGCTACAAAGTTAATGATGATAAGTCTGAAGATCTCCTTTAAAAACCCAGGCACGCGACTTCAGGAGACACACTAGAGGGCTGGGGTTACAGCTGAATTAGTGCATGCATCCCCGCTTGTTATAATTCAAAGTCCAGAAGGGACTTTTATAAGCAATTCTTATAAATCAAATCTGATAGATATAGTGAACATCGTTAGTCATATAAAGCACCACTCGCATCCCATTCATGTGATAACAACACATACACTTCCCATTATACATGTATCCACAGCTTTACTCTCATATACTTCTACTGATGTATGCCCACAGTTGGATGATCAATTTTCTAAAATTGATTCCTTAACAGCACATGTAACAAGGTCAATTACTAGTAAAAAATCCTATTAGCCAAGGAACATTAGTATCATCTATAATTGCTAGTCATAAGAATTGCTTAGGCTGTGTGGGACTGCATCTGGTACGCATGCTTTGTGTTCTTTTTAGATGTGTGAATAAAAATGAAGTGATACCAGTGCAAAATGTTGGAATGTATACTCCTTGGTCTCAGTCGGAGATGCATCCTAGTAAAGATTTAGCAAAGCGCCAGATATATATTAGAGATTTGGGAAATGTGCATAAACACACTTATAGGGATTGGCAAGTATTGCTCAGAGCTTGTCTCCCTGCTAGCACTGATATCAAGTAGCAAGGGAAAGGGAAGGGGAGGAGAAGGACCGCACAGACTGAAAAAAGATAATACGTTTATATTTTAGAAAAATACCCACACAATGCTGGAAGGGTGCTCCTATGCAGATGATCCAAAAATATAGTGGTACAAAGAAAAGAGAAAAGCGGATCATTTAATAGTGCACACCTACTGAAAATAGGGGATGATAAATTGATACATATAACTAAAACTTAACTTTAAATATAGATAAAAACAAATAGGGCGAAATATCAAAAAATATATATAGTATACACTGCAATAGTGCTGTGAATATTCTAAATAATCTAGTATCAGTGGTCAGAGGGCTTATTCCACGACTAGGGTGGACAAAAAAAATCATATAAATAATATGGATGAATCGCATAATTGTCCCCTTAGAAAAAACAGATCAGAAACACTCCCTATTCTAATAATAGAAGACTGTAAGCCTAGGATGGTGCCTGCTGCCTCATGGCGGAGCTTCGCCCCACGATGGGGGTGTATCTGACTCTGCACTGATCTACAAGTGCCCAGGTACCCCTAGAACGCAAAGCAAATAAATATCTGATCTGTTTTTCGGGGCAAGACAAAGTACACACCTTACATAATAAGTCGTGAGAATAATATTCAAAAAACAAGTAGCAAAAAATTATATATCTATATGTGCCAAGCAATGGTGAGTATATTATCATGAAATTAAATCCAGGTATTATATAAACAATACAATGTCAATTGCTAGCTCAATTGCACATATAAAATGATCTCATGTTACTGTTGCAGAAATTGTCCCACAGCCCTGCTGTAGTGTGAATACACAGAGACACAATGTGAAATTCAAAATAAATAACGAGTTGTTACATTATGGTTAGTCCAGCTGCCCAAGTCACAGCAGAGGAATATTCAAAATAAATAAATGTGAAAAAATATGAAATTACACAAATCAATACTGTCCACAGTGTAAATATCAGACAGCCACACAAAAGTCGCTATTATCCGCAATTCAGGTAGTATAGAGCTACAAGGTTTCATCACTCCATGTTTATCCAACGGTAAACTGCGACCGCATATGCACACTGCAAAATGGAAGCGCTTCCAATTTACCTTGAGAAAGCCACGGCAAAACGCGCGTTGGTAAGGGGGCCTGCCGAGGCACACCTCGTCTGCCCCATGATAATATTATTGCTATCGCTGCTGCTTGATTTACTGATAATCTGCCTGGTTCGGCAGTTTTATGTCTATATTATATGTATAATATCGGTATCGGTATATTTGACCCTTTGGCCCTTGCTCATACTGATTCCATGTGTTGCTAGTTTGTTTACATTTTGCAGTGTGCATACGTGGTCGCAGTTTACCGTTGGATAAACATGGAGCGACAAAACCTTGTAGCTCTATACTACCTGAATTGCGGATAATAGCGACTTTTGTGTGGCTGTCTGTTATTTACACTGTGGACAGTATTGATTGTGTAATTTCATATTTTTCCACATTTATTTATTTTGAATATTCCTCTGCTGTGACTTGGGCAGCTGGACTAACCATTTTGTAACAATGTAACAACTCGTTATTTATTTTGAATTTCACATTGTGTCTCTTTGTGTATTCACACTACAGCAGGGCTGTGGGACAATTTCTGCAACAGTAACATGAGATAATTTTATATGTGCAATTGAGCTAGCAATTGACATTGTATTGTTTATATAATACCTGGATTTGATTTCCTGATAATATACTCATCATTGCTTGGCACATATAGATATATCATTTTTTGCTACTTGTTTTTTGAATATTATTCTCACGACTTATTATGTAAGGTGTGTACTTTGTCTTGCCCCGAAAAACAGATCAGATATTTATTTGCTTTGCGTTCTAGGGGTACCTGGGCACTTGTAGATCAGTGCAGAGTCAGATACACCCCCATCGTGGGGCGAAGCTCCGCCATGAGGCAGCAGGCACCATCCTAGGCTTACAGTCTTCTATTATTAGAATAGGGAGTGTTTCTGATCTGTTTTTTCTAAGGGGACAATTATGCGATTCATCCATATTATTTATATGATTTTTTTTGTCCACCCTAGTCGTGGAATAAGCCCTCTGACCACTGATACTAGATTATTTAGAATATTCACAGCACTATTGCAGTGTATACTATATATATTTTTTGATATTTCGCCCTATTTGTTTTTATCTATATTTAAAGTTAAGTTTTAGTTATATGTATCAATTTATCATCCCCTATTTTCAGTAGGTGTGCACTATTAAATGATCCGCTTTTCTCTTTTCTTTGTAGCACTGATATCACAGCTTTTGTTAGAGCCTGCAGGCTAGAAGAGGACAAAACACTAAGCAATGATGATAATAACGCCAATATAGAAAATATTTATAAACAATAAAACATTATTTTCCTGGTACATGTGGAATGGCAAGGGATGAGGGAGTATGTGACTATTTTCTAGGTGGTCAGTACAAATGCCGAAACTTCAGTATGTATGGAGTGAAGAATATGCTGAGATTCAGTGTGGATAGATGCTCGCAGATCGTTAAGTTCTTTAAGTAAGGAGCTAAAAGACTCTTCTAGTGACTGGAGAGGAGTCTTCTTCATAATATCAGAGGCATCTGGGCTGTGAGAGATGTCCTCTTTATCAGCTCTAGAGGATGGAGTTGGTTTATTTGGGTAGTAGTGAGGAATGCCCTTAGGGCGCTGTTTACCACTTCTTGGCATGGCATACACGAAATATGTAGAATAGGTTGATCCTGTATAAAGTAAAGACAAACTCTTTTGGTAACACGTTGTGAATCAGGAAATATTATACTGTAGGTCCACCCAAGCAGTGAACATCACAATAGTTTAGTTAGCATCCTCAGATTGTCCTCCTACTGTGAGCCCCCACTGAGATCACATCTTACAAGAGAAGTAGCAGGCTTGAAAGGGTAGGATGAGAGCAATAGTAGGGAACATTTGCAGATTTCCCTTAGCTGGTAAGTGAACCGTGACCTCTTGTGGGCACAAGGAGAGTATTCAATACTCAAGAAGTAGTGATAAAGGTATAAGAGTGGGAGCAATTGCTTATTGTCAGCATCCAAGCATTGTGAGTTTCAACAGGTAGGATGCAGAAGGGACATGAGGTAGTAATTATGATGATATAATAATGCAGTCAAGTTTTGTTCTGAAGAAAACAAGTTGGAGGAGGTGGGCACCTTACCCTGGGTTCCTTTTAGCAGCAGTGGTATTTTGGGGCAAGGGTTCTTCTGTTCAGTGCAGCAATTTAAGGGGCACTTATAATCTGGGGAGCCTCTTCTTTTCAGCCCAGAGCTCCAGTCACTGCAGAAAAGAGTAGGTTAACAATTCAGCTTCACAGCCCTCCAGATCACTGCTGACTCAGCTGACACCAGAACCTGTGGAACACCACAGGAGAGCTCAGGAGCAGAGGTGGTGGGGGTGCTGCCAATTTTATATTACAAGTAAAGGGCTGGATCCTCAACACCGGTGACAGGAGACTTACGCAAGTAATTTGCATAAGTCCCGTCTGGGAACATCTATGCATGCGTACGCCAGCTGTTCCCTTTGCGTAAGTGCTACCGTACGTAAAGAAGTTATTTACGTGAGTACTCACAACGAAGGGTCAGAGCCTTCACTTGCGATGGCTGTTTCCCGCCTATAAATGAAGGGGGTAGGGGAAGACCCGTTACGACTAGGTCTGTGGCCCTGCATCGTAAAACTTAAGGTAGGAACCTGGACATGTAAGTGTCCAGATTTACTACCTTATGCTGGGAGTGCAGGGGCGTGCACTCCCGGTTACGTGCTGATACCTATGGACCCCTGCATGCATGTAAAGCATTCGGAGGTCTGAATCTGGGCCAAAAAGGTATATTTATTTATTAACAGGTTTTTAGTTAGTTAATGGCACTATGGCTGGGGCATTTTCTTTCCTTTGTTTCTGTTGATAGCAGATTACTCCTGCCTTTCATGCACCTGTTAGTGTAAGTTGCAGAACTTGAAGCTTTGAGAAGGGCATGTGAGCTAACAGAAGAAAAAACAACCAAGTATGCTTTTGGAGTGGTATATTATTTTGGAGCCCTGTGGCGACTCAGGAACTTTATGACAGCAGCTGGGACACCAGTAGCACACTCCAAACATATAAATGGACTGTTAATTGCCATAAAACTGGCACAGGTTATGAAGTGTGAGACCTATACATATGAATCAGATAGTCTCACTAAGAAACCAAAGAGCAGTTGAGGCTGTGTAGCAGTATCATCACCATCTGAGAATCTATAAACTGGAATGGTTTTACTCGATTGCAACAGAATCTGCATTGGCAAATTAGAAGGTTAGGTCAAGTCTTATATGCATGAGATAAAAATGTTGGAAAAACAATTCTTAAAGAACCATCTCACATTCCTCCAACAGAAAGTCCTTTCCAGGTAATACAAATCAATTTTATTCAGCTACCACCCTGCAGGAATTTGAAGTTTGTGTTGATTTGTTTTAATATTGGGTAAAAGCGTATATAGCTGCAACTAGTACTGCTGCATTTACTTTTAAGAAGCTAGTCCAAGAATTTGTGTGCAGAATTGGCATCCCTAGAGAAATTGAATGATCAAGGTATGCATTTTAATTAATTAATGGGTAAATATGGCATACTTTCACATTCATTAAAGAAAGTTGCTAATAAGTAATATTTTTCAAGAGACAGCCATAAATAAGTTTTTGGCTACCTGTATTGCGAAACTGGAACCTTCGTTCCTAATGCCAATAAAATACACCACATATAAAAAATTGCAGGTGTTTAGAGAACCGCATACATAAATGTGCAATACATGATTAATCAGAGGCAATAGCAAAGAAAATACAAAAAAAAAAAAAAGTAAAATGTGTATAGTATTACAAACTATTTGTTTTATTCACAGGAAATTCCAATCAGATTTAATCCACCATTTAGTGTTAGAACACCATATTATTATCATGTTTAGACTTGCAGTGTGGCTTATTATGCTGTATTAGTAATACTAGGTTTTGATAAGAGGTTGCAAGTTAAAGATATTGATATTTTCTATGTTACATCTGCATGTTTAGTTAGGTTAAAATTACTTTGTAAACAGGGGCACATTATGCTGATTACCTTCCTGTCAAGGGACAATAGAACTGTGAGGATAAAACGAAAACCAGGTTAATCGAGATGACCTGAAGAATCAACCTTTCCAAATGGCAGATGACCTACCTGTGATGTCATTATTATTTTGATCTAGATTGTTAATACCATGCTTCGACCCTGAAGACAGAGCGTTTTGGATTGAAGTTCGTGTCAGTACCGATTTGTTTTGCTGTTGGTGCAAGCAGTACTCTTGGATGAAACCTCTCCCTTTCAGAATAAATCTTTTTGGCACTGGATCACAATTGTGATCAAATTGGACTTCTATAATTTCCGGTTTGCACATTCCTGCATTGCATATAAACTTAACATAAATGGTTTTAATGGGGTGATAAACCAGGTTGTGTTTTAGCATATATGACAAAGCTACAGGGAAAATGAAGTAATGCATCATCAGTGAGCGGTATGGTTTGTACAAATTAGCTTTTTACATAATCTATTCAGATCCTTTCATTTCCAGATTGATTACAGGGAACTGTATTAATCCCACTCTTCAGGATGAGATAATGTGGTAAGCAAACCAACCACACAACACACCAGCTCAGAGACAATTTCAATGATCCCATCACTATAGAACACACATATCCACAACACTTTTGTAATTATACAAAACTCTTCAAAGCCATGTGCCTTTTTTTATTTACCAAACCCTACAAGGATCTCCAGTTAGTATACTCATATAGGTCAATAAATATCCTGAATTCCAACTTTATAATACTTGCTAGGCTCCAATCGATCCTGGTAGACCTGTAAACAAGACTCCAGCTGGGATTTGTAGGAAGCAGACATACAGTAAAAGGCGTCTGCGCAGCAGAGGCTGTAACGATTATCTCTGCACAAATCTCAGGTTCATGCTCCTAAGCCTAGATACCAATAAGGCATTTGATCCCATCTTTATAACATGTTGTAGGATAGGGATTTTGGGCCGGATTCACAACCCTGTAATTTTTTTTTTTTTTTTTTTACATTCTTTATTTTATTTTTTTTACAACCAGTAATCCGAGGTACAACATTGGTCCAAGTTATAACATCACATTACACATAACAATAGCGGGAGTTTGTGACATGCACTCCTGAAATGTTAGTGGGTTTGTGGCGAAAAGTCGAAGGATAAAAGAGATGGAGGTACCTACAACAAATATAAACTATCTACCATGAAATGGAACCTCGAAACCATTTTGGAGGGGGAGATGGTTCCCTTGAAACATACGTGCTTGACAGACTGAGTAATCGACAGGGGCTGTCTCAGTTTGGGAGATGTACCAGTCTGCATGGACAGGAGACATGAAGAAATGAAGTAACCAAAACACACCGGACCGACAGGACAAGACAGGACGAGACAAGACGAGACCAGACGAGACAAGACAAGGCACGACACGTAAGGGAGAGGGGGGGGGGGAAGGTCAGGTCTAAGCATGGCAACCCCACTCATGTGACCGGGGAGGGACAGGTTGAAACGAGGATCTTGAGATCAAAATGACAGCCTTTTAGGTAGTGGAAGGGTTGAGTGCATCAGTGTAGGAGGGGGAGGTTTTGAATTATAGCCAATAGAACAAAGTTGCCACGTGCTGGGAGGCCTGCTCAGGGGTTGCGAACAAGGTTTCTTCCATGGACTTATAGTAATCTATGCAGGAAAACCAGTCTTCCATAGAAGGAGGCAGGGTTGCTTTCCAGCGGAGAGGGATCTGTGATTTAGCAGCGTTGTTCAAATGTCGAAGGAGGGACACAGCGATGTAATAAGTAGTTTGTACAGTGCTGAAATGAGGTGAGTGGGGATCGCCGTGACCAGGCATAAAGCCTCATAGGGGTACGGGGACCTGCTCATGGCGGTCTTGTTGTTAGCGTGTTGGCAGAAATGGCGGGCTTGAAGGTACACCCAGAAGTCTCTCTGCTGGAGGTCATAGGTCTCAGCTAGCTCGTGGAAAGGCAGGAGGGACCCTCGCCCCATCAACTGGTGGACCCTGGAGAGGCCAACTGCCGCCCACCTGGAGAACAAGCTGTGTGTGACACCTGAGAGGAAGTCTGGATTATGAGTGAGAGGTGTAAGAGGTGAGATAGGAGAGGAGAACTCACATCGTGCATGGAGGTATCTCCAGCATTGGAGCGTGGGGCCGAGAGTAGGATGATTAATTTGTGGGATGACCTGCAACCAGGGTATGATGTGTAATGGGGACTGGGCAAAACAGTTTTCTAAGGCAACCCATTGGCGAGCATCACCTGGCCTAGACCACTCCAGTATCCTCGTCAGCATGACCGCCCAGTAATAGCCCTTAACAAAGGGGAGTTGTAGCCCTCCGTTATCTTTATTGCGGAAAAGCGTGGTCTAAGGACATCTTGGTCTTTTTTTGTTCCAAACAAACTGCCCTATTTCGTGTTGGACTGCCTTAAAATACGAGTGTGGGATGGTAATCGGGAAAGTCTGGAGGAGATACAATATCTTGGGCAGAATAGACATTTTAACTATGTTGATGCGGCCCATCCAGGAGAAATCTTTCCCTGACCAGCGTGAGAACTCCTGCTTAATTGTGGTCAGTAGTGGAGGGAAGTTAGCCCGGAACAGGTCCGAGGCAGATTTAGTGAGAGTCACCCCCAAGTATCTCAAGTGGGAAGGGTGCCATCGGAAGGGGAAGCCTGCTTGGAGAGATTGGGTTGAGGGGGCCGTCAGGTTCAACCCCAAAGCGACCGACTTTTCAAAGTTGATTTTTAAGTTGGACAATTTCCCATAGCGGGATAGCTCCTCCATTAGATTAGGAAGGGATATCAGGGGGGAAGTGAGCGTGGCAAGAAGGTCGTCCGCAAAGAGGGCTAGCTTAAAATCTAATCCCCGTATTCTCACACCTTGGATGTTGGGGTTCCGCCGTATCGACCTGGCTAGGGCCTCCATGCAGAGGACAAAGATAAGCGGGGAGAGGGGGCAACCCTGACGGGTGCCATTGCTAATCTGAAAGGAGTCTGAGAGACCCCCGTTAATCCTGATCCGGGCGGAAGGAGAGCTATAGAGGGTTAAGATTCGGTGTAAGCAGAGTGGACCCAGACCTAAGTGCTCTAGAACCCCTTTGAGAAAGCCCCAATCTACCCTGTCGAAAGCCTTCTCCGCGTCGGTGGACAGGAGAAGGGTCTCAGGGCTTTGTGAAGTAACTTGGTGGATAAGGCTGATGAGCTTAGTGGTGTTGTCCCGGGCCTCGCGTCCTGGAACAAACCCCACCTGATCGTTGTGGATGAGCCCCGGCAAGAACTGCTTAAGCCTATTGGCCAGCAGTTTGGCGTACAGCTTAAGGTCTACGTTCAGTAGCGAAATAGGCCTATAGCTGGCACAGACGGAGGGGTCCTTCCCCTCTTTAGGGATGACTGTAATATGGGCAGCTAGGGAATCAGGGGAGAAATAGGCTGCACTAGAAATCTGGTTGTAAGCTGCCAGCATCATAGGGATCAGTTTGTCTCTAAGCACTTTATAGTACGAAATAGGGAAACCGTCCGGGCCAGGGCTCTTCCCGTTGGGGGAGGTTTTAATGGCTAGGTCCAGCTCCTGTGCTGTGAAAGGGGATTCCAGGTGGGCTATGTCCGCCTGGGAGAGTTTGGGGAAATCGCTGTCGATAAGATATTGTCGAATGTCTGAGGCTCTGTCCGGGGGAGACTGGGGTGGTGTCCTCCTCAAGTTGTAAAGGGACTGCCCTATTTCGTGTTGGACTGCCTTGAAATACGAGTGTGGGATGGTAATCGGGAGAGTCTGGAGGAGATACAGTATCTTGGGCAGGATAGACATTTTAACTATGTTGATGCGGCCCATCCATGAGAAGTCTTTCCCTGACCAGCGTGAGAACTCCTGCTTAATTGTGGTCAATAGTGGAGGGAAGTTCGCCCGGAACAGGTCCGAGGCAGATTTAGTGAGAGTCACCCCCAAGTATCTCAAGTGGGAAGGGTGCCATCGGAAGGGGAAGCCCGTCTGGAGAGATTGGGTTGAGGGGGCCGTCAGGTTCAACCCCAAAGCGACCGACTTGTCGAAGTTGATTTTTAAGTTGGACAATTTCCCATAGCGGGATAGCTCCTCCATTAGATTAGGAAGGGATATCAGGGGGGAAGTAAGCGTAGCAAGTAGGTCGTCTGCAAAAAGGGCTAGTTTAAAATCTAAACCCCGTATTCTCACACCTTGGATGTTGGGGTTCCGACGTATCGACCTGGCTAGGGCCTCCATGCAGAGAACAAAGATAAGCGGGGAGAGGGGGCAGCCCTGACGGGTGCCATTGCTAATCTGAAAGGAGTCTGAGAGGCCTCCGTTTATCCTGATCCGGGCGGAAGGAGAGCTATAGAGGGCTAAGATTCTATGTAAACAGAGTGGACCCAGACCTAAGTGTTCTAGAACCCCTTTGAGGAAGCCCCAGTCTACCCTGTCGAAAGCCTTCTCCGCGTCGGTGGACAGGAGAAGGGTCTCAGGGCTCTGTGAGGTAACTTGGTGGATAAGGCTGATAAGCTTAGTGGTGTTGTCCCTGGCCTCGCGTCCTGGGACAAACCCTACTTGATCATTGTGGATGAGCCCCGGCAAGAGCTGCTTAAGCCTATTGGCCAGCAGTTTGGCGTACAGCTTAAGGTCTACGTTCAGTAGCGAAATAGGCCTATAGCTAGCACAGACGGAGGGGTCCTTCCCCTCTTTAGGAATGACTGTAATATGGGCAGCTAGGGAATCAGGGGAGAAATAGGCTGCACTAGAAATCTGGTTGTAAGCTGCCAGCATCATAGGGATCAGTTTGTCTCTAAGCACTTTATAGTACGAAATAGGGAAACCGTCCGGGCCAGGGCTCTTCCCGTTGGGGGAGGTTTTAATGGCTAGGTCCAGCTCCTGTGCTGTGAAAGGGGATTCCAGTTGGGCTATGTCTTGCCTGGGAGAGTTTGGGGAAATCGCTGTCGATAAGATATTGTCGAATGTCTGAGGCTCTGTCCGGGGGAGACTGGGGTGGTGTCCTCCTCAAGTTGTAAAGGGCGGAGTAGTATTTATGGAAAGTGCGGGCTATAGCTGTGTCGACGTGCTGTACCTGCCCGTCGCTGTCCGTAATGGAGGAGATGTAGGTCCTAGCTCTCTCTACTCGCAGTGCCCTAGCTAACATACGGCTAGGCTTATTACCCCACTGGTAGTATCACGACTTACACCTACGCACTGCCGCCTTCGTTTGAAAGTTAAGTAGCTCGCCCAGTGCTCTTCGAGTTTCCGTCAGGTCCTCTAGAGTGGCCTTGGAGAGGGTTTGTTTATGGAGGGATTCTAGGGTTGAGACCTTCTGGAGGAGCCTGTCACATTGGGTATCCCTTTGCTTTTTAAGGTATGAACACAGGCGAATGCAGTGGCCGCGGATCACGCATCTGTGTGCTTCCCAAAGAGATATCCTGGAGATGTCCCCCACATCATTTAGAGCAACATAATCTGCCAGGGCCTGCTCCAGTTGAGTGCGGGTATCTAAGTTATGTAAGATAGACTCATTGAGACGCCAGTTCCAAGCCTTCTGGGCCGGACGGTGTAAGCGGATAGTCAGGGTGACAGGGGCGTGGTCAGACCAGGTGATGCAACCAATTTGGGAATCCGATAGGTTATGTAGGTAAGAGTGATCTAGAAGAAAGTAATCTAATCTAGAGTAGTGGTGGTGTACGTGGGAAAAGAACGTGTAGTCTGAATCTGCGGGGTGCATGAGTCTCCAGGTATCCACCAGTCGATAGGTATGAAGAGATCTCCTTACCCTTCTTGCGTCGCGGAGAGTAGTGGAAGGCGCCCCTGATGTGGAGGTCCCCACCCACAATGAGCACTCCGACACGATGAGATTCGACCTCCTCAAGGGATCTAGCCAAAAAAGCAGGTTGGTTAGAATTCGGTGCAAATAAAATAACAAGTGTAAACTGCTGGTCGAAGATCTTCCCCTTAACCAAAATCCCTCGGCCATCCCCCAACTCTTGTGATATGAGATCCGAGACAGGGATACGATTGGAGATCAAGATAAACACCCCTCTAGCTTTGGATTTAGAGTAGTTATAAAAGGCGGTGGGATAGTGGCAGTTACTCAGGACCGGGTGGTTTGGGCCTCTAAAGTGCGTCTCCTGGACGAAAGCAATATCAATTTTCTCCTGGCAGAGGGTACGAAAAAGTTTCACTCGCTTCTCGGGGATATTTAAACCCTTTGCGTTTATGGAAAGCAACTTGAGTTTGGTGTTCATGAGGACTGTCATATGGAGTCAGAGAGGACGGGAAGTGAGCTATCACAAAGTAGGGAAGAACTGTGCAATCCTGACCTAGAGAGGGAGGAGACATGAGGGTGGGGGTGGGACTGGGGAAACAGATTCAACATATATGACACAAATCTATTAGACGTGGACAAGTGATTTTGAAACACAAAAAACCAGGCCGAGCCTGGGTAACCAAGCCGTACCGGGGGTGACATGAGTGTCCCCATATGCGAAGACATCATGCACCACGGGTTCCAACCAGTGGAGGTACGGACAAAGAACAGGGGTACTAACAGAACATGCATCAACAAGGAGTTACATAAAAGTGCCTCGGAACTGAGGACTAGCTAGGTAGGGACAAGCAAACATGGCTTCTCGGATGTTGGGAAAGATTGGGCGACCGTAAGGCAGGCTCAGGGGGAGGGGGTAAGGAGAGCTGTGGTGGATCCCCCAAACCCAGGTAGGGAGGAGGGGGGCGGGGGAAGGAGGGAGAGAAGAGCTATGCATGGGCCCTTGGGGCAATTAAACATCCTACCCCAGGGCAACTAATTGTCAATAAAATCGGAGCAGGTATTCTAACGATACTTAGACACGTCGTTAGGCCTGGAATTACGGCGTCGTCTTCAGGCCATCTGCCAGTTGTCTCGAGGCATCGTGATAGAAGGAACAGCAGCAGAGACCGATCTGCGCCAGTCTGGCAAGGAGATCTGGGGAAGATCCAGTGAGGTGCAGAATTGGGCTAAGTCCGCTGGGTTCTGAAGAGTTGCAGTCTTACCACTGTGAGAGGCACGGAGAATGAGGGGGAAGCCCCATCTGTATTTGATCTGCCGGTTCCGTAGCTCGCCGATAAGGGGCTTGAGTAGGCGCCGCTGTGTGAGAGTACGCCAGGAGAGGTCTTGGAAGATTTGGATACGGCTTCCCTGGAATTCCACTACTTCCCGCTGCCGGGCTTTCGATAGGATCGCTTCCTTGACTGAGTAGTAGTGCAATCGGCAAATGACATCCCTAGGAGGGTCCGTTGGTGGTCTCCCAGGGCCCAGCGCCCGGTGGGCTCTGTCGAACTCTATGGCAGCGTTTGGGTCAGCCTCCAGAAGATCATTAAAGATGGCCGTCAGCGCGTCAATTATGCCAGGTAGGGCGACCTCCTCCGGAATCCCGCGAATCCGTAGGTTATTTCGGTGCCCCCGATTGTCCAGATCCTCAAGGTGCAGCTGTGCCCCCGATTGTCCAGATCCTCAAGGTGCAGCTGGACCTCTTGGAGTTCAGCAGAACAAGCTGCCAGGGAGTCCCGCAGCTGCGAGACAGCTAGTGCCTGCTCCTCCTAGGCCTCTTCCAGGCCCGATACCCTGGTGGCAACACCCGTGACCTCGGTGCAGAGAGATCCCAGTTGGGCCTGGAGCTCACCCCGCAGACCCTTCTCCAGAGCTTGCATGTCGGTCTTAGTGGGCAAAGAGTCCAGGCGCCGCAATATCTTGTTAAGAACTGCAGCATGGGGCGTCTGAGGCACAGGGTCCGGAAGGGCGGGGGCAGGATCCATAATTTCTGTCTCCGAAATGGAAGAGGAGGATTGAGCTGCTGGCGAAGATGGACTGCTCTGAGAGGGGATGAATTGGTGGATGTTAGTTGAGACAAATGTCTCTGGATCTCGGTGTTTTAGGAACGGGCACGCCTTTTTTCCCCATCAGGAAGTATGCTTGTCAAGTTGCGGAATGGTCACCACATTGCGAGGTCTGCGGAGTAGAGGTGATGCATGAAACTGCGTTTCCACTTGAGGTGGTTAAAGCATGGTTGCGGTTAGCAGGTAGGCATTACCACGGGGCAGCGGGGCTCCCACTGCAGCAGTAGAGGATAGACTTGCAATAGGAATCAGTAAGTGCAGTCACATATCTCTATAAAAGTATTATAGCCTGCTGTTCAGTAAAGACTCCACTAGGTGGCAGCAAGATGTAAGCACTCTCCAGGGCTCTGTAGCAACCTTGTCCCGTTGTGAAGAATGAGAGAAGGAGAAAAGTCTCTGCAGCCACCACCAAGCACCCAGGTTGAGAGTGGCAACTCCAGGGGGGGGTTAGCTCCTGGGGGTCCAATAATAGGTCACTGGTGGTTCAGAGGATGCTGTGGAGCAGGCTGGCGGTCAGTGCCTCAGGGAGAAAGTGCTGTTAGTCCATGAGGGGAGTCCAGGATGGCACAGAGTGAGGTGATCTATACAGGGGCTCCTTACGCCCCTGCCAGGGAGTCCCAATGGAGGGGCTGGCGGTGTGGGGGAGAGACCACTGGGTCCACTCTAACCCCGCTGGCTGAAGACTGCGGAGGGGTCATGTCCGGCAGGGAAGGAGGCCAGAATCCTCAGTGCCGGCGGTGTAACAAACGAACGGGCCTGCAGCGGAGCAGGAGGCACTGGTTGTTGCAGCGCCTCCTCTCAGTGCCGCCGGACACCGGACAGGAAAGGCGCCACTAGCCGGGAGAGAAGTGGGGAAGATGGCCGCCGCAGGTCCCCTCCTGCTTGACGAGGTGAGGCGCCAGGGAGTGTGCTGGGTCAGAAGAGGGGCCGGAGCAACCGGGTCCTAGGCCAGCCCAGTCCCCCACTGATACTCCGGCCTGTAAGGGAGCCGCGCCGCTGGTTGTGAGGGCTCCGGTTCCCGTTACAAAGCCCCGGGAGCCACAGGTTAAGGCACAGAGTGGAGAGAGTGACCCCAAGTAACGGAGAGGGCAGTTTGGGTCCGCGAATCTGCCCTCAGGTAGTTTTTGCCAGCTCAGAGACGGAGCTCAGCAGAAACGCGTCCACTCGGCTTCACATGCAAGCCACGCCCCCAACCCTGTAATTTTTAACATACATGCCTAATTTTACAATTCTAGCTACTATGCATGCGTAGCAATTATTTTACGCTACCTACCTACGTAGTGTTTCGTTACGTTGATTGTGTACATGCGGTATTTAAAGATTTTAATCTTATTAAATTTAAATCTGATATAAATCTCCCGGCCCCCTAGTGACATCATTATTTATTCACTGCGCCAGCCTGGGGGAGGGCAAGAGCCTTCTAATGACTTAATGAGTCATTAGAAGTGACTGGAGAGGGTCCGTGTGAATGAAGCATTATCAATCACATGACTAAATAAAGGTCAGCGTTACAATCGCACTCATATTAAGCATCGAGATTCCTTTACAACCTGTGCTGATATATATATGTGTGTGTGTGTATGTGTGTGTGTGTGTGTATATTCTTAAAATGCAGCCTCACCCCTGGCCCTCTTTATTCTGTTTGTATAGTAAAATAACTATGAATTGCGTTACATACAGTATAATTATATTATTCAGGTTCTGTCGGTACAGTGACCTAAATTTTATAACTATTAAAAAATACATACATATACATATATACATATATACACACACATACACACACACACACACACTCTATTGAGCTGTACTTGGTGAACTCCCCAGTTGCACACACCGCACAGTACAGCTTAATAGAGTAAACAGACATTACAGCACAGGGTGTAAAGAATCTCAGTGCTTAAAATTAGTATAATTGCGACGCTGACCTTTATCTAGTAATGTGATTGATGCTGCTGGGTAGTGAGAACTAAAGCTTCACTCACACGGACTCCTCCGCAGCTACAATCCTAACAAATCTAAAAATAAGAGTGAAACAGTTCTATTAAATTAGAATTGTAAGCTAGAAGTCTGAAGGAGCACAGCAGGAAAG
>WWET01006517.1:47819-68084 GCA_011038615.1 Limnodynastes dumerilii
AAAATTATGCTATATTATGTGCTATGTAAACACAATTTGGCTAAAAGTACATTGCGTAAATAGTTAAGCAATAGGTAATGGATGTCTTACAATTTAAACATTAGTATAGTTAAGGTGAAGACATAGAAACATAGAAAATGAAGATTAGAACCACAAAGCACATTCAATCTAAAAAAAAAGATGCAAAATCACCAAACAAAAGGACAAAAAAACAATTTAGGCATAAACACTATGTCTGTTATCAACTTCAAACAGTCCAAAATATTCTCATGTGAATCATTCTCATGTGAATCTACCAACATGTACAGAAATTACTGGATGTTGCAAGACTGTCACTTAGACACAGAAACTGCACAGCCAGTTTTAAGAGAAGACAACTGTCACATATCAAACAGATTTAGTGGCTGCTATTTCTATTTTTTTCTGTTGCTTCAAGAGCAAGAACTAAATCAAATTCCTATAAAATATTTCCTCATCTGTCACCATAACCACCGAAACATCTATTTATATGGGGTTGTTGTAATGATGCTGCTGTCACTCTGTAGTTATTTATGTCTAACACTTAATTTATCTAAAAGTTCTGTTCTTTTAAATGTTATCCCTTGTGAAGAAAAGGATTCAAATCCTAAGGTGTCTATCCATAATTATGTATATGAATCATCCGGTACTTATTTATTTTCAAACTTTAATTTACATGAAATTTTTTGTGTCCTCCCATTTTTAGATTATATGAACAGTAACTTTAACTTCCCAACTGATGTCCTCATTGTTTCGTTTTGTGAAATGAATCAGAAACAAATGACCTTCCATAGGAAATTACTTCCATACGAAGTATTAGATTATACTTACTGAATGCATAAAGTGCATTTGCACCAACCCTATATAGCATAGCTGATGTAGTTAAAGTAGTAACATTTGGATTCAAAAACAAAACAATAAAAAAAAACTCACTGCAAAGTTGCTCGATGGTAGCCCATTGCTCAGATTTCTTCCAAGTTTGAGCAAGGTCTTCATCCCTGGTTCTCAAGGCCTCCAACAGCAAGCTAATACTGTCCTGTAAAGGTGGTCACATGTGTATTAATTAAGCAAATCTTTGTAAAACTATATTAGAGCATCTAAACTATTGCTTAGTTTTAAGAAATATCACAGCATTGAAACAATTTAGTAGGTTTAACCACTACAACAATTGCGAAGCTACATGCATGAATCAATGTAGAATAGCAACACCGACAATCAATAACATGAATTAAATCATTGTTTAATCAAATAGCAGCAACACCTATTGAAATTAAAGATTAAAGATAAAATATACAGTGCATCCGGAAAGTATTGACAGCGTTTCACTTTCTCCACATTTTATGTTACAGCCTTATTCCAAAATTATATTATTATATATTATTTCCCTTAAAATTCTACACACAATATCCCATAATGACAATGTGAAAAAGTGTTTTGAAGATTATTGCACTGATAATTCTTGAGATGTTCCTACAGCTTAAATGGAGTCCACCTGTGGTAAATTCTGTTGATTGGACATGATTTGGAAAGGCACACACCTGTCTATATAAGGTCCCACACTTGACAGTGCATGTCAGAGCACAAACCAAGCACAAAGGAATTGTCTGTACACCTCCGAGACAGGAATGTCTCGAGGGACAAATCTGGGGAAGGGTACAGAAAAATATCTGCTGCTTTGATGATCCCAATGACCACAGTGGCCTCCATCATCCATAAATGGAAGAAGTTCGGAACAAGCAGGACTCATCCAAGAACTGGCCGGCCGTCTAAACGAATCGATTGGGGGAGGAGGGCCCTAGTCAGGGAGGTGATCAAGAACACGATGGTCACTCTGTCAGAGCTACAGCATTCCTCTGTGGAGAGAAGAGAACCTTCCAGAAGGACAACCATCTCTACAACAATCCACCAATCAGGCCTGTATGGTAGAGTTGCCAGATGGAAACCATTCCTTAGTAAATAGCACTTCCAGAACACAGAGGTAAGTTTTAGTATGTGAAGATGGTAGCAGGGGGTCCCTTCTCCGTTACCTAACAGGGACAGGCTGTTTCTAGGTAGCGGGGATGGACCAACCACTTCAGAATACTGGAGGGGCTGGAGGCACATGATAGGGGGGGCTGGAGGCACATAATAGGGGCTACTGGAGGGTTGGGGGACTGGAGAGCCATTAGTGTGTGTATATATACATATATATATATATCTCAAAAAAATAAAGGGAACACTTAAACACAATGTAATTACACACTTCTGTGTAATCAAACTGTCCACTTAGGAAGCAACACTGATTGACAATCAATTTCACATGCTGTTGTTCAAGTGGAATAGACAACAGTTGGAAATTATAGGCAATTAGCAAGACACCCCCAATAAAGGAATGGTTCTGCAGGTGTTGACCACAGACCACTTCTCAGTTCCTATGCTTTCTGGCTGATGTTTTGGTCACTTTTGAATGCTGACGGTGCTTTCACTCTAGTGGTAGCATGAGACGGAGTCTACAACCCACCAAGTGGCTCAGTTAGTGCAGCTCATCCAGGATGGCACATCAATGTGAGCTGTGGCAAGAAGGTTTGCTGTGTCTGTCAGCGTAGTGTCCAGAGCATGGAGGCGCTACCAGGAGACAGGCCAGTACATCAGGAGACGTGGAGTAGGCCGTAAGAGGGCAACAAGCCAGCAGCAGGACCGCTACCTCCGCCTTTGTGCAAGGAGGAACAGGAGGAGCACTGCCAGAGCCCTGCAAAATGACCTCCAGCAGGCCACAAATGTGTATGTGTCTGCTCAAACGGTCAGAAACAGACTCCATGAGGGTGGTATGAGGGCCCGATGTCCACAGGTGGGGGTTGTGCTTACAGCCCAACACCGTGTAGGACGTTTGGCATTTGCCAGAGAACACCAAGATTGTCAAATTCGCCATTGGCGCCCTGTGCTCTTCACAGATGAAAGCAGGTTCACACTGAGCACATGTGACAGACAACTGGAGACGCCATGGAGAACGTTCTGCTGTCTGCAACATCCTCCAGCATGACCGGTTTGGCATTGGGTCAGTAATGGTGTGGGGTGGGTGTACAGCCCTCCATCTGCTCGCCAGAGGTAGCCTGACTGCCATTAGGTACCAAGATGAGATCCTCAGACCCCTTGTGAGACCATATGCTGATGCGGTTTTCATCTGTGCATCAAGAGCACAGGGCGCCAGTTTTTTTTTCCAACATTTTGTTGATCTTTCTGACAACTGTATTTTTTGTACTATTGATGTCGTGTCATTACACACATACCCCATGATGCAGGCATTAATGCCACTTTACAATTGTTGAGCACTAGTCCAGTGTACAAAGGTCCCCCTCTACAGCTTTTTGGTACCCTTTTACAGATTGACTTGCCATGCCTTTTTCTTTGATCAGTCCATATATCTACAGACACAAGGCTGTGCAATGAGGTCCAACGTGGCCCCATCGTACGCGAAAGCCTACATGTTCCTGGTGGAGAAAATACAAATATTTTGGACAATCCAGCATATAAAGATAAGATCATCTTTTACAAGAGTTTCATCGATATTTTACTTTTTTGGAATGGTACGATGGATGAATTTGACGAGATGATGAATTGTGTTAATTTCCTTGATCCTACCATTAAATTCACCACTAGTAGGAATGAGTTAGAAATTCACTATCTGGATGTCCTTATCTCTAGAAACAGTAATACTATTGTGACTTCAATGTTCCAGAACACCACTGACAGTAACAGCTTGCTTCATGCGCAAAGTCACCACCCTCCGTCCCTCAGAGGGTTACCTTATGCTCAACTCATCATAAGCGCATCGATAGTGACAGTACAAGGGCTCTTGCCCAAATGGACAGTATTCTTAACAAATTTGCTGATCATGGCTATAAGGCTTCTACTTTGCGTCAGGCTAAACAGAAGGCTACTTAAGTGAATAGAGATGAACTCTTGGTTGCAAAACCTGCCAAAGTATTGGACAATCAGATCCTGTGAAGTTCGCGCATCAATCATCCTTCCTTCCTTCTTACAGAAAAGGGGCAATCAAAGCCCTCTGGCCAATTGTCAGCACGGATCAGAAACTACCAGCCTTGAAAAATAAGTCTTTATTGGCCAGCTATACACGGGGTAGGAATTTACGGGACCTACTCTATCAGAATGATATCAGAAGTACCAATGCCGGTCAAATGTCTACATTGCTATCGCGGAAGCCAGGCTGCTACAGGTGTACCGGTTGTTTGGCCTGTTCTCAACTTATCACTGGACCAGTGTTCTCTCACCCACAGACAGGTCAGAAACTCCCCTTGCGTATATCATCACTTGCACCACTCAGTATGTGGTGTATCCTATACAGTGTCCGAGTCAACTGATCTATCTTGGTAAAACTGTGAGAAGGATCAAGGAGCTCCTAGCGCTACATCGTTCGTCGATCAAAGCAGCGCTGGAAGATAAAAACTGTTAATAGCCTGTGGCGAGGCATTGGAAGGCTAAAGGACACACATTAAAAGACTTTAAGTGTATGGGGTTGGACCATGTCCCCAATTTGCCCGTGGTGGTGATAGAGAAAAAATCCTTCTCCAACATGACAGCAGACTGATTCACAAATTGTGTGCTGTGGCCCCTAAGGGCCTCAATAAGACTCTAGTTGTTTCTTACAACCTTTAATTATTTATGTTATGGTTTTTGTCTCTTTATTTTTGTACTTTTGTACTGGCTTTTCGTTTGTTTGGTCTTTCACTATCCATGGTTCTGCAAGACTGTTAGCTCTACGCACCAGCTCATTTCTCTCCACTTTTTATGTTTACACAGTTACTATGGCACCGCCCCGGCTGATGACTGACGGAGACTGGCAGTCCGTCCTGCTTGTCTCTCACAGCGTGGCGGGAGTATCAGATTCAGTTGTTCCGGTCAAGAGGCATGTGTGGCGGCGCAACATTGGTGAGTTCTTATAGCTTTGTGTATTTTTTGCCCTGATGAAAATCTCTATTTGAGTGAAACGTCAGTTTCCTAGAATAAACAACCGGTTAGGGGATATATATATATCAAAATGCAAGGTGTCAAGCTTGACAGATCAGGGAGGATGGGATAGAGTGCAATGAGAGGGAGTCATTAGATGGGGACGGGGTAAAAGAGTAGCTGAGGGGGACAAGAGGGTAAAAAGTGAGGGTGGAAGTAGGTAGTATGGAACAACACTATAAATGGAACTGCTCACGTGAGCTAACTCACTAAGTGGGAGGGATGAACTATGAAAAGACATAAGAAGAGAGAAGGAAGTAGGCATCTGGTGTGAGCAGAGGAGAGGGGGAAGGAAGTAGAAGAAGGAATAGTAAGCAGTAAGGATATTAATTGGAGGAGGGTAGGCTAACCTGAACAGGTAATTCCAGTGCAGAGGTGCAGCACGGGAGAAGTCCTGGACATGTGCGTGAGATGTGGTGATCCATAGGGAGGAAAGACAGCAGTGGTTAGCAGAACGGAGAGGGCGGAAAGGAGTGTGCATGGAGATGAGGGAAGAGATGCAGGGAGTAGTGGATGAGAAAACGGCTTTAAAAGGTGAGGGTAAGGAGTTTAAAGAGGTCTGAAGCGGACAGGAAGCCTGTCTAAAAAAAGTTTGACATAAAGGAGAGGCCAAGGTAGAGCGGCGTGAGAGGAAGATGAGCCTGAAAGCAGCATTGAGTATAGATTAAAGCAGGACAAGACAGGCAAGTGGGAGAGCAAGGAGGAGGATAAGAGTTCTGGTAGCTTCACTGATGAGGAAGGGATGGAAGCATGTTGCGTAGGTGGAAATAGCAATAATGAGAGAGGGCACAGATGTGTGGTATAAAGGAGAGTGATGAGTCAAGGATGACAGGATGACACCTAGGCAGTGAACTTGAGAGGGATGGGGGAAGAGACAGAGGTATTACAAATGGTTATAGTGATAGAGGGGGGGAGGGGGAGGAAATCCCATTGGGAGGAAACACAGTGACTTCCATTTTTTGCATATTAAGCTTTACAAAGCGTTTGCCAATCCATGTGGATAGGGAAGCACAGCACTCTGATATCTTACACAGAAGAGAGAGGTTGAGTTCAGGGGAGGAAAGGTAAATTTGGGCGTCATCAGTGTAGAGGTGGTAGCTGAAACCAAAAGGTTGAGGTGAGGTTACCCAACGAGGAGGTGTAGAGGGAGAAAAGAAGTGTGCCAAAAACAGAGCCCTGGGCAACACCAAAAGTGAGCGAAGAGGGGAGGGAGGATGAGCTAGGGGTGGATGTGGTCAGAGAGATAGGAGGAAAACAAGGAGAGAGCAGTGTCAACTGTGTCAAAAGCAGCCGACAGATCAAGGAAGATAAAGATGGAGTAGTGGCCCTTGGATCTGGCAGATTACAGATCATTGGTCACTTTGGTAAGGATAGTTTCACTGGAATGGAGGGGTCAGAAACCAGATTGGAGGGGGTTTAGGAGAGAGTCGTCAGTGAGGAAGCTGATGAGACATTGGTAGACTAAGTGCTCAAGGAGTTTGGAGGTGATAGGGAGAAGGGATATAGCTGGAGGGGAATGTAGGGTCCAGATTAGGTTTTTTGAGAATGGGAGAGACAAAGGACGAAAAGATACCAGACGAGAGGGAAAGGCTGAAAAAGGTGGGCTAGATGGGAGCAGGAGAGAAATATTTGAGAAGGTGTGAGGGAATGGGGTTAACAGGGCAGTTGAAGGTGGTGAAGATATTATTAGGGAGTGAATTTCATCACTCGGTGATGGTTGGGTGGCGGGTTGAAGAGGAATGGAAATAGGGTGGTGGTGGTGATGTAATTTCGAATAGATAATTTTGGATGAAAAGTAGGAGGCAAAGTTGGAAGTGGAGATAGAGGGTGGGATGGAAGGTGGGGGCAGGGAGAGGGCAGTGGTAAAGGGGCATCAGTTAGATGCTTTGGAGATGATGAGAGATTTGAATAAAATTTGCTTGGCTTGGGCAAGAATGAAGCAGTAAGAAGAAAGGATGAATTCAAAGTAGAGGAAGTAAGCAAGACAGCGAGATTTGCGCCAGAGGTGATTGGTGGTGCGGGAGCATTGTTTGAGGAAGCGTGTTACCTAAGAGTGCCATAACTGGGGGTTAGAGTGGTGAAGGGAGGTGGTGGAAGGGGGCAGGCAAAGTCAAGGGCAGAGGACGGAAAAGGCTGCTTATGTTCTGCTTAAAGGGTGCTTATGTTCTGTCTGGTGAGGACGCGTTTGTGGGGGGGGGGGGGGGGGGGGGGGGGGGGGGACGGCAATCCACACGGGGAGACGGGAGAGGAGAGGGAGAAGGAGAAGAGGTGATGGTCAGAGAGAGAGAAAAAGGAGAGATGGAGTAGTCAGAGTGCAGCAGCGAGTGAAGAGACTGTGTGTGGGTAGGGGAGGTGGTCCATTGAGTCAGGCCAAAGGATGGATGAGGAAATAGAGAGACGTTTAGAGGTGCTGAGGTGGGAAGGATCATCAACGGGAATGCTGAAGTCACCCATGATGATGGAAGGGAGGTCAGAGGAGAGATAGAGTTCTCTAAGAACTGTAACAGTAACATGGAGGTCTAGGGGACGGAAAAGGCAGAAGGAGTGGACCGTCAAAGGAAGAGAAGATGAAGGAGGGCTCAGGGGTATAGCGTGGAAAGTGAAGGGGAGAGGAGCAGGCCAGCACCACCACCATGATGATTGCCAGCTCTGGGAGAATGGGAGAAGGAGATACCTCCATAGGCCAGAGCAGCAGGTGAGGTGGTGTCGGTGGGGGAGAGCCATGTTTCGGTGAGACCTAGGAAGTTGAAGGAGTTGTACAGATTATGTATGGCTTGGAGTTTGTTACAGGTGGATGTTGCAGGGAGGGTGGTGAGAGCGAAAGTGTGGATGAAGTTGGCAGGGTTGGAGGGGGGAGAGGATTGGGGTGGGGGAGGGAAGTGATAAGGGGATGCAAGATGCAGGATGGTGGAGTCATGATGTTGGGGGATGAGAGAGGATGTCGAACAAAGGGACCAAGGTGAGAGATGTGGCACATGGGCAGTGAGACACGGTGGCTAGAAACAGTCTAGATACAGCTGACAATGAGTCAGAGGACAATGAGACAGGCAAGTTAGGGAGGTTGAGCGATATGGATAGAGTAGAACAGCTCAGACTTAAGGGAAGGCCAAGGAGACTAGGAAAGACAAAAAGTTGAGCTAGTGAAAATCAGGGAAGTGAGACAAAGAGGAAAATTAGTTTGCAATTCAGTTAATGATGAATGGCTCCAGACATGAGGAAGTCTGGATGCTTTCTGCAGTAGAGGTAGAGCAGATCAAAGGGAGAGGAATGTGATGGGTGTGAGATGTAACCAAGAGGAATAAATAGAAGTAAAGTAAAAGTATTGCAGCAAAAATAAATATAGAAATAAATAAATACAGTAAGAGGGTTTGGCAAGTAAGTTGCAGAATTAGAATCTAATGTAGACTGTATGAGTGAGTAAATGGAAAAAGTGAGGCGTAATTTAAATCAGTGCTCCTCAACCAGTGTGCCATGGCACACCAGTGTGCCACGGGATGTTGCCATGTGTGCCGCGGTGCAATGCCTCCAACAGAAGAAAAAGCACTGGAAGACCTTGCCTTAAGGAAATAAGGGGATACTGGGGAGGCTGCAGATACATGAATGCGGAATACTGGAGAAAAAATGATTGGTGATACTGGGGAGGCTGCAGACACATGAATGGGAACTACTAGGGAGGCTGGAGACACATGAATGGGAACTACTAGGGAGGCTGGAGACACATGAATGGGGACTACAGGGGAGGCTGCAGACACATAAATGGGGACTTCAGGGGCGGCTGCAGACACATGATTGGGGCTAACATAGTTAAATTAGTTATACGAAAAAAAAGTTATTAGGTGTGATTTTTAAATATATCAAATAAAAAAAACTATTAAATGTAATATGTGTGTATGTACTTTGTAATTCCTGCTTTTTGTATATTTTGCTTTTGGTGTGCCGCAGAATTCTGGGAAGGGCATAGGTGTGCCGAGGGTGAGAAAAGGTTGAGAGGCACAGGTTGAGAAAAGGTTGAGACATCGCTACCGGCACAGGATGACAGGGCATGTTGATGCCTGTAGCACTACAAGCATCAGCATGCCCTGCCTCGTTGTTGTTCTTTGAAGTCAGTCGGGATTCTAGCTGTCAGTAGTGATTGTCGGGTCTTGCTTAGCAGGAGGGATTTTAAATTGCCAGTAATTTTTTTTTTGACGGTATATTTTATGTGTCGGGATTTTCAGTGTTGCCGGTAATTTTTTTTGCCGGTATTTTTTAGGTGCCAGGATTTTTTGTGACGGTATTTTAAATTACCGGTAACTTGTTTTGCCGGTATTTATGTGTCTGGATTTTCAGTGCCGGGAAACTCGTGGAGGTATTTTTACTGCCGGAATTTTTACCGCCGGGAATATGACTACAACCCAAAATAAATGTAGGAGTAATATTAATAGTAATAAGCAAAATGGGAGTAAGGTAATTAATAGCTAATAAGAAAATAGGAAGTTAATCAGAACATAAATACAATTGGTAGGTAAATTACTATCCAAAAATAAATGTAAATATGCAGTTACAACACTGATAAACTTATTTTATCTATATATCTTATACATATCTTAAGAGTAATGGAAATTAACTAAAAATATTATAATAAAATAAAAATGGTAATGTTAATTAATAAATACATTAATAAATAAATATCAACATTTGTGCACCTGTTTCTGTATTCTAACTCACCTGATTCTGTTTTCAACTCACTTAAGTTTGCAAGCTACTACAATGAGCTTTGATCTACCTGTGAATGATGGTGGAAAATTTCTCCAACCATGTAGTTTCTTTTCTGCTGCTATCAATGCTTTGTTAATGTTCAAGGGATAAAATTGGCAGAGCTCAGGAATACAGACTCCTAAATGTCATGATCACTGTACTTTTCACTGCACCTCATGTCTTTTGTTTACCTTTGCTGGTCACATGACCTTCTTTTAGTTTCCTGAACTTCCTGGTTTCCACTCTCTGCTGCAGTCTTTATGCCACAGGTGTGACTTGTTTCCTTGCTGGAACTCACTCATCAGCTGTCTTCACAGACATCACTTCTCCATCAGAACAACAGTCATCTTTGCCAGCTGACATTTTGTCATTGAGTCCTCTCATGTGTTCTGGCTTGTCTCCAGTTCTCAGTCCCAGTTATCCAGTCCTGTGTTTCAGAGTATCTGGTTCCTGCCAGTGTCTACTATGTGTTCACTTCCAGTGTTCAGCTGCTCTCTGCAGTATTTAGTCCAGGTAGTCTTTCCTACACTACTTCTCTGCACTAATCCTGCAATCCCATCATGCTTCCATAAGCTTGTCCAGAGAGCTGCGACTGGTCAATTGCTAGTAGCTAAGCCTATCCCCACGATAAGTGGCTTTTGGTTAGACTCTGTGCATGACACTAAATTTTGGAACTATGTCCTGGAACATTGCAGAGGTATGTTACATCCCCTCGAGGGAGTATGAATATGTGGGGATAAATAAAAGGCTATAGATTTATCCCAATTCACTCTAAATCAAAAAATGTTACCAAATATATTTAGCTCATCTAATACCAGGGAGAAGATTACTTAGGGTTACCCACATATAGCAGGTCATCTGCAAATGCAGTAGCTTTTACCACTCTAGATACCATTTGAATGCACTTAAAATCCTGCCACCAATCCAATATCCTTAAAAAAGGGTCTACGGCGAGATAAAAAAAACAGAGGCGATAAAGGGAAGCCTTGCGATGTACCTCGATGCTTAACAATAGGAGCAATTTTGAGACCCAAGAGGGAAGCGTGAGGACTAGAATACAAAGGAGGTAACCAGATTTATTAAGTGTTGCAAGGGTAATCGTAAACAGATTACACCGTATGATGACTCACACTGACTCTGCCAGGGCAGACCCAGGTTGTGAAACCGGGTCTGTGACCCTGGGATGATCTTTTCACATGCCAATATCACAGGTTCACACAACCAAGATATTGCCAGGGCACAGATGTGAATGCAGCATAAAAAGTTTATAACAGCTAACAGACAACCCATCAGGACCTGGCATTTTTTGCAGCTGTAAATTTTTTCTGACATATTTGATTTCTCCCTCAGTGACACCCCCTCTTCCAAACTCTTGTGCAGTTCAAAAGTTAGTTGGGGCAAATTAGCATCTGCCAACAACAGAGACTGCAAGGATTCATCAATTGCTCATGCATCTGGTGCTGATGTTCCCAGTATTAAAATTTTTGATGATTACTTTAATATAGGATCTCACCCTTCTGGTTTTGGATATTGTTGCCCCATCTATAGTACTTGTTCAACATATTTGCAACTGCGAGCAGCTTAACTAATGAGGTGCTGATCCAGAATCTTTCACACCTGCTCATAGTTGTAATAATTAGTTGTTGTGGGGTCATTTACATAAGCATAGAATGTTTCCAACACCATCCATTGCATTTGCTTGCCTTGCTCCAGTGCACCTTGGATGCATGCCAAGATAATACTGTGTTGTCATACAGGAATTCTTTTCAACATCCATTGAAGTATAAGCAGAAATCCTCTGAAATCACTAGATATTCATGAAAACGCCAGAGACAGGTTATAGAGATTGGTGCATGGTCCAAAACTATAATATCATTGATATTGGTTAGTAGGACATAGAGTATAAGGGAGTCAGCAAAAAGCATAAAAGGAGGGGTATGATGAACAACCGAGCAAAATGTTAAGGACCTATCAGTAGGATTTAAAATCCAAAGGTCAACCAGTTTTAAGTTGGATTTTAGCCAGCGCCAACGCGATGCGGGAAAAGAAGCAGAGACAGGCACCAGGCTGGAAATATAATATATACTATGTATATATTAATAATAAATATTTGAGTATACCAGGAGATTTGCATTTGTTGAAGGAAAACCTCTTTCTAAAAACCAATCTCCCGGTATACTAAAATATTTATTATTAATTAAAAGTCCATAACATAAAAAGGTCCTCCAACAAATACACATAAAAAGTTTCCTATAATGGGTGACTGAACAGCACGATCTATAGTTGAGAAAGATTTTAACCAAGTTGAAACGCGCTGGTGTTGGATGTCAGCATTTTGTCAGCAGCTCTTTTTTATTTTTTTTTTATTTTTTTTGACAGCGGGGATTGAATACCAGGGGCCAGTTTTACTAAGTTGCGGGTTTGGAGAAGTGGAGATGTTGCCCACTACTGTTCCAAATCCAGTAGAAAAATCTGGCGTTATTAACACTGGCTGCGAACATAACGACTCTTAATGGCTTTCTCCGCTTTAGGGTTCCAGTTTACCATTTTTTACTTTGTTCCCTAGGTAAGGTCTGTCAAAGGAGCCCCTGTGGTAGCAAACCTGGGAATAAACCGGTTGTAATATGAAGTGATCCCCACAAAGGCTTTCACTTGTTTCTTATTAACTGGGGCTTAACCAAACCTCTACATATGATAAATCCCAGGTATCTGACCTCTTCCAGGGCTAGACAGCACTTCTTTGGGTTAGCTGTGAATCCTGCCTTTCGGATTGAGTCCAAGACTGCTTGAAGTCTTACTAAGTTGGAGTCTCAATCAGGGCTGTAAATTATCACATCATCGAAATAAGCAGCTGCATATTTCAAAATGTTATCCATTGTACACTGAAACGTCGCTGGGGGCGCCATGTAACCCAAATGGTAATACCTTGTATTGAAAGTGGCCTTCTGGCACAGAATAGGCTGTTTTTTCTTTTGCCTCGTCCGTTAATGGTATCTGCCAAAAGCCTTTTGTCAGATCCAGTGTGGTTAAGTATCTGGCCTTTCTATTAGCTCATCCACACGGGGCATGGGGTAGGCATCGAACTTAGATACCAAATTCAGTTTGTGGAAATCATTACAGAAGCGTATGCTACCATCAGGTTTTGGGACTAGCACTATAGGGCTGGACCACTCACTGTTAGATTCTTCTATAACATTGAGTTCGAACATCTTTTTAACCTCTTTGGACACAACCTCCCGCTGAGCTTCCGGTATCCTATACAGCTTTTGGGTAACCTTGACTCCTGGCTATGTGACAACGTCATGCTTCATTACAGAAGTTCGGCCGGGTAGCTCATACATCTCTGTTTTGCATAAGAAACTCTTTACATTTACCCTTTTTAGTCCCTGAGAGTGTATCTGACACTGTCACCTCAGGAATTAGAGGGGGTCGAGTTATTGGCGGACCAGGTTCAGCTGACTGGAGTAACCTATCCTTCCAGGGCTTTATCAGGTTTACGTGATAAATCTGCTCAGGTTTCCTTTTCCATGGCTGAAAGACCTTACAGTTAACCTCACTTATTTTTTCCTTGATCTCAAAGGGACCCTGCCATTTGGCCAAAAACTTGCTTTTGGCCAAAAACTTGCTCTCTACTGTGGGCACCAGAATCAGCACTCTGTCTCCAGAAGCAAATGTGTGTATGCGGGCATTCCTATTATATACCCTTTGTTGAGCAACTTGGGCCTGTCCCATGTGCTCCTTAACAATGGGCACCACTGAAGCAATTCTGCCCTGCATTTGAGACACATGTTGCTCCTCCCACGTCTCTTTTGCCACATCCAGTAACCCTCTGGGGTGTCTCATACAACAAATCAAATGGCGAGAACCCTGTGGAGGATTGAGGGACTTCTCTAATGGCCAGTAACAATAATGGCGGCAGATAATACCGGTTTTTACCATCCTTATCAACCACCTTCTTTAGCATACTTTTTAAGGTTTTGTTGAACCTTTCCACTAACCCATCAGTCTGGGGATGATAAATGGATGTTCGGAGTTGAGTGACCTTAAATAACCTACAGATTTCTTTCATAATTCTATATGTAAAGGGGGTAATTTGGTCTGTCAGAATTTCTTTTGGGATTCCCACCCTGCTGAAAACATGCACTAGCTCTCTAGCTATAGTTTTTGTGGACGAGTTGCGCAACGGAATGGCTTCCGGATACCGGGTAGCATAATCCATTATTACCAGGATGTATTGGTGCCCCCGAGCAGATTTTAACAAGGGCCCAACAAGATCCATGGCTATCCTGTGATGGGCATGGGCACTAGTGGGCTCCTGAAATGGGGTCTTTGTGCATGATATTGACACTCAGGACAATATTTTGACACTTCTTTATACACCCCTGGCCAAAAGAACCTCTGTAAGATCCTTTCAGTGTTTTTTTCTGCCCCTAAGTGCCCTGCAGTAAGGTGACCGTGAGCAAGGTCTAACACAGTCTTTTTACATGAACGGGGAACCACCAACTGTTCTATGGTCTCATCACCTCTTTTAACCATGTGATACAGAAGTTCATTACGAACAACCATGTGGGGGTACACCAGCCTATCACCAGGCTCTACTGGTTCACCTTCACATTTTGACGGGCCTGTAACAAAGTGGGGTCTTTTAACTGCTCTGTGGCAAACAGTTCCTTTCTCACCTCAAGGTTAGGCATACTCTCAGACATATCTATTGCCTCACTCGTGGGAGGTGCCTCCCTCTGATCCTCATTACTGGCTAGGTCCCCAGCCATACTAGCGAAGGGCAACAGACCTGGCAGGTCAGAGGTTACGCCCACTGCTAAAGGTTCGTCAGTGGAAACACATGGGTCTATACCCCTTATTTGCTGAGACCATATGGGACTCCCATAGCTTCCAAAAATGGGGAAAATCTCTCCCAATTATGGCCTCATGTACCAAACCAGGGACCACCCCAACTTAGCAAGTAGCTGCACCACAAGGCGCCTCAATATTTACAGCACCAATGTAATGTCGGTTGTCACCATGTATACAAGTTACCCCTACTTTGGTTCACAGGTACTTTGAAGAGTTTATCAAGCCTGCTTCCACCAGGGTAACCAAACTTGCCGAATCCAACAAAGCCTCTACCTGCTTACCATCTATACGAATCACACACATCTGTTTCTCTGGCTCAGCCAGAGGTGAAACGGTACAGGCTAACTTAGCATAGAGAGACATTTCATGATAATCAAAAGCAGCATTACATTACATATGCTCTTGGACAGTTAGCAACAATATGTCCTGGCTTACCACACCTAAAACATTTAGGCACATAAAGGCCAAGTCTCTTGTGTGTTGGGGACCTTCCCAGTCTCACGGTCCCGTCCCCAGGCACAGTGACAACAGTCTGTTCATCCAACAATTCTTTAGGCTGCTCATCACCCTTTGCTGTGAGGTATCGCTCCACCATCTCGACCAACTCGTTAGCAGTCTGAAGGTCTCCGTGGCTCACCCACTTGCACAGCACTGCGGGTAGAGACCTCAGATAACGGTCCATGACGATTCTTTCCACCATCTGTGGTCCCGTTAACACCTAAAGCTGTAACCACTTCTTGGTAAGGTGAATGAGGTCATGCATTTGTGAGCGTGGAGGCTTATTCATAGAATAAACCCAGCGGTGCACCCTCTGTGCTCGAACAGACAGTGCGACTCCCAAGCGAGTCAAAATTTATTTTTTCAATTATTCATAGTCCTGTGCATCTGCAGCGCTTAAATCATAATAGGCTTTTTGGGGCTCACCAGCCAGAAAAGGTGCCAACAGGCCAGCCCAGTGTACCTTAGGCTAGTTCTCCCACTCTGCGGTTCTTTCAAAGGTGGTCATGCATGCCTCCACATCATCATTCAAAGTCATTTTTTGAAGGAAGTGATACTGCATTTGAGGACACATTTTTGACTACCTCTGTCATCTGGTATACTGCTTCCTCCATAGCCCTCTGCTGCACCCGGGTAGCCTCCAGCAAGGCCTTAACAAGATCCTCCATGTTGGGTTTGGGGGGTGTAAACACAAACTTTGCAGTTTTAAATTGGATGCCAGTTTACACCAGCTTGCAGTCTGTCTCTTTAAATTTTTAAATGGAAACTTTTCCCTTTTTGCTGCAATCTCTCAGCAAATATCGCTCTTGAAACACTCTTTTAGTAGAGGAAAAAAAACAACTTTCTCCTGTTGCTTTAAATCCTAGGCACCGACCAGCTATATCCAGCTGCAACTTTACTTTCCTTGCTTTTGCTCACCACTTGGGCAGATTCTTCTGCTGTGTGCTCACATTCTCCACCAATTTTGAGCGAGAGGGGACTTTCAGCAAGGAATTCACACCAACTCCAGGTATTAAGGTGCAACTGACCTCAGGCAGTTTTATTCAGGAGCAAAAACTAAATAAAAATACAAAATAAACACCTTGCCTGTCCAGCACTACCTAAACATAAGTCACACCTGACTAATCCTATATAACAAATATCAGTTTGCAATACAAGCAATCACAGTGGCTACAGGTTCTCTCACACACACGGATTGTGCAGTCTTTCCCTGGAGAGTGAGAGAGACTGCTTAAACTAGCAGGTCTTTTACCTGTAGCTGACAGGTGTCAGCCCTAATCAATCTGGCATCAGCCAGACAGCCCAAAGACCCGGATTAGGCCTAATGGATGCTGGACCCTCCCTCTCTTCCAACCATCCACCCCAGGGACCCTTACCAGATTTTACCAAAAGCTGGTGAACTTCTGGGAAGTGTTTCCCAACATGAGAACACACACAGATATATAACACACATACTTCTGATGAAGGGACACAGCTGTCCAGACACGCGTTAAGCCGCTGATCAGACAACTTCCAGGACAGCCTACGGCTGGTGACCTCCCTTCATACATACGATACACTATGGAGGAGGACCACGCTTACATTGATCGACGGCATTGCCCTTCTAAAGATTTATTGCTCTGTTTTTTTTGTTTCTGTGAGGATTTGTGAATCTCCCACCCTGTAGGGGGTATGCAGCAGTAATCGATTATATAGCACAGATTATTCTTCTCTTATGCGGTTTGTGTAATATATATTACATTGACCTATACCATGATTGGCTCCGTTTGAAAAAGAAACAGATTGACTACAAGATGCATGGTTCAACTTTATCTAACTACTTCAGAGACAAACATATCCCTGAAGGCTTTCGGATTAACAACATCCCAACCATAGGACACTTCAATCCTAACTTCTGCAGATGCTGGGCAGCTATTTTGAATAAAGCCTCATTCGATCTCATGCTCCTCGTGATAGAGGAGTCTGGCAAAGAGATGAAAAAATACCAAGCCCAAATAGAGAGCTTTGAAACAAACTACAAAGACACGCTACTGAGAAACACCTCGCAAAATTGGCTACAGAGATTAGAACAACAGTTGGGACGACACACGCCCGAATTAATTAAATTCAAGCGTGAAAAATGTATTAAAGTCCAACGTGACTATCAAGAAAACAGAGTCTACCCCTGGATCTCTGGAACCAAAATACGCCAAACTAGAAGATACAGACCCTATGTTAAAGGACCTCCTTCTAAAAAATTTGCTGACACATCCAGTGCCCCTTCTTCCTCTGACAACGAGCACCCAACAGCAAGCACCTCCCAACGGGGTTTTGCGACACACCTCCCGTAGGTATAACTACAAGATCGCAGATCGTTGGCAATACAAACCCACTGGGGGGGAAGCCTCCGAAAACCAAGAGAACGTAATTCACAACATCTCATCACATATACTTAGAGGAAGAAACACAAGTCCTAAACAGAGGTCTATCATTTGTTCCCACCAACACCTTCAACAATTTACAGTGGAAAATAGAGCATTACAAATTTGCCCGCACCCTGCGCCTAAAAGAATTTTAAGAAAATCAACTCACCATTAAGACTCCCAACAAATCCATCTACAGCGCATTCCGCCCGAAATCTACATTTGACTCACAGTGCACGAGTGCTACCCTAAAGTGCTTCAACAGACTGTTGGACGATGGGGGTCACTAAAGCAAAAGCACAAATGCCTAAAATTAGAAGCAATCCTACCACCTCTCAAAGAGATGCATTGAAAAGTCTCAGTCAGGATCCAGAACTTGTCATAAGATCGGCTGACAAGGGAGGGGTCATTGTGCTTCAGATCGACAGAAATACTGCCAAAAGTTCCTCAATCAATTAGGGGACACAGAGGTGTATCAACACCTACCATCAGATCCCACTGATCGGATTAAAAACATTCTAGATTCAATACTTCGCCAAGTAGTTTCTGACAGCATCATTCCTCAACATGTATCCGATGCCCTTATGGTGGATTCACTGGTGATCCCCATCATCTACACGCGCCCTAAAATTTACAAAAACCCAGTTAGCCCACGTGGACGGCCAATAATTTCAGCCAGAAACTCCCTACTAGCACAAGCTTGCATATTTTTGGATTATTTCTTACAGACACTAGTCTAGGTGCAACCTACTTACTTGAAAGATTCAACCTGTTTCCTGAATGCCTTGGCCAATTTATCTGACTTACCACCACAAGCCATCCTATGCACCATCGACATAGTCAGCCTTTACACGAACATCCCCCACGACCTGGGGATGGTACCATCAAAGACTTCATCTGCAACAACCCTGACTATGCTGGACCACCAGTAGAACTTGTCTGTCAACTACTGGAACTCATCCTGACAATGAACTACTTCTTATTCGACAACAAATTTTATGTGTAGAACCAACTTATGCAAACATTTATGTTTGACAAAGACCGTTCCTTTTTTCTGGACAACCCGGACACTATGAGTCACATTAGATACTTTACAAGATATATTGATGACATCTTCCTCATCTGGGATGGCAGTCGGAAACAGTTGGAAGCAGCCCTGAATCGGATCAACCAGAGAGACGACACCATCAAAATAACCTTTGAGATTAGTGACAAACAAATAGACTATCTGTACATCCTGGTGACCAGGGTAGGTGATTCTTTACAAACCACCCTGTACAGTAAACCTACTGACTGGAACAACCTGCTACATGCAGATAGCTTCCACCCACCAGCCCTTAAAAGAGGGTTTCCCTACTCCCAATTCTTATGAGTCATCAGAACTAACAGCAATGCGGACACCCACGAAGTACAACTTACCCAGAAGAAAGAAAAATTCCTAACCAGGGGTTATGATGAGACAACATTGGATGCCTCACTGTCCAGGGCTCCTTCGATGCCTAGAAGCTCCACTCTACAACCACGGTTAAGAAATCCACATAAAGGGAAACCATGACTGAATATTCCCATCTGAGTTTCTTTGTCAAAAAGGCTGCTCGCTCACTGTGGCCCATTATCACCACGGACACAACCTTACCATCATTTAAAGACAAATCTATCTTGCATAGCTACACCAGATCACGCAATATCAAGGACATGCTATGTAAGAATATGATCACCACCCAAGACGCATGCCTACCAGGGACTTTTCTTAGAAAGAAGCCCGGTTGCTATAAATGCTTGGGATGCGCCACATGCAAATTCTTAGAGAAGTCATTCACACACCCAAGGTTGGGCAAGCGATACCCAATCAAACAGATAATCACATGTGCTACCACCCATGTCATCTACCAGGTAAAATGTCCTTGTGGGCTACTATATATTGGACAAACCTCCAGGATGCTCAAAGAGCGTATGGCCCAGCATAGATCTGCAATCAAGCTGGCCCTGGAGGGCAAACTTACAGACCAGCCAGTGGCTAGGTACTTTACATCCTCAAGACACACGGTAACGGACCTGCGCTATAAAGGATTGGAACACATCCCCATCTCCCCCAGATGGGGTGACCGTGGATGAACTCTTTCGCAGTGAGAGAATTATTGGATCCATACCGTTGACACCATGCAACCTAATGGACTCAAACATTTCCCCCTAAACTTTTTCCTTTAATCATCTCTGCCATTTCACAATATTTGGACATTTTTCTCTGCTCTTTATCCTTTCCCTTTATTATTTTTTTCTTTTTCGTATTGCATATGTTATTTTTATCTCCCTCTCCCCTTGCTCCTTTTTAACTAACTCTGTTATTTTCTTACAGCACCACCGTTCTATGCACAGCGTAGCACTACATACAGGGAGCATAGCGTCTCCCATCCCTATGGCAACGCGCTGGCCCCGGACTGGATTCCTCTGGGTGGTTACCCTGACAAAACAGTTTGACAGCTCAGCTGCCAGACGGTTTCCGGGCGTCCACAGACAGCTGTGCTCGCGGTGGCGGTAAGTAACTGCGATTTTTCTTTTCTTTATAAACTGCCTGTTGTTCACTGCTCCCCTTCATTCCTTTCTTTGTGCCCTGATGAAAATCCTCTTAACGGGGATTGAAACGTCGGACCATGCTCGCATACTAAGCTAAATATTTAACCTGTCTGGACATTAAATCCCAGCTGTTTATTTGCAACAAAGTCTCCGGTGTGCATCCATTTCCTTCTAAAAT
>WWET01006518.1:0-13204 GCA_011038615.1 Limnodynastes dumerilii
GCAATCAAACATATCACTTACCATGAAAAAATCTGTTCAAATGATCAGATGGCAATTCAAATGTATTCTAAATTGAGACACCTCACCAACCAACTCTCAAAACAAAAGCTACACAGCAGCAAGCCATTCTAACATTTTCACACTTATAAATGAAAGGAGGTACTCTAATCAGGTGTTTATGATGTTAATTAATAATGCTTCATGAAGACAAAACAAAAATTAGAAAAAAAGCATGAACGTCCGCCGTAGAAAGGGATATCAGTATTTACGCCGTCTGTCTCATTGAAATTCTGATATAACAGCGTATGTAGTGCCGCGGGAGCCTACTCTAGGTACGATTGTTTTACTACGACATGTACGCTTGCATTATCGTACTGTGAGCGCGAGTGTTCGTACGATCACACGCCCTTTTTGCTGATTAACATTTCAGGGAACGCCCTCCTATACAAACATTCCCAGTTTAAAGCGTATGTTCGCTACGGCGTATACACACGTCGCATTTAATACGACTTGCGCATGCGCAATGCGTTTTTTCGTACGGTTTTACGCTCATACAGAGCGTAAAATCGGACGCAGTTGTAGCTCTGGTTCAGGCCCAATGGGCCTGATTCAGAATTATTTTTGAAATGCGTGTGCAACTTAAGAACGTACGGAACATAAGTACGGAAATTAGGAACGCAAACGTGCACGGAAAATAATAGGAACACCCACTATTAAATTGCGTCCGTGCACATTTTAAGCGCGGACATTTTCTGTGCATAAGTTTGGTATGGAAATTGCGTACCTATGTTGAGTTTGTAATTTGCACATGATGCTGAGCTGTCTATTATTGCTATTTAATCAAGTAACTACAGTAAATCATTATGAACAGTACATGTAATATTTGTAGAAAGTTTTAAACTGTACATGTTAATATGCAATTATTATTATTATAATTATGTTACCATTATTATTAAAATGTTTTCAAATTTCATAACTTACATTATGATGGGACCAATTATTTATATACTGACTGAAGTGTGTGTAATACTGTGATGAAATGCAGGCTGTAAGACACTAACTTAATGTCTAACTGTATAGTGTCAGTTATAATATATATATATATAAATGTTCAAAAGATAGGCACTCTCTTACAAAATGGTAATGTAGTTTTACTTGCCCCCGTGTCCAGCATAAATGGGTTACTGTTCCATTCAATATATAATCTCAATAGATGCGGCACTGGGAGACTTCACATCAATAATTAAATACTGCTACATAGTAGTTTTATGTCCGACGTTTCAGACCTCTTTTAATCCGGTCTTTCATCAGGGTGCAATACATATAATAAATACGTGCCAACAATATTTATCACCTAACTGTTCCCCGTGCAGCCAATCCCCACGTGTGTCCAGCAGCGGCAGGCGTGCCGAATGTTTGGCGTCCAGTGATGACGTCAGTGTCGGCGCGTCTCCGCTGTCATGGAGACACTGTAAACAAAACAGAATAAACACCAAAATAAGTGATGCGGTCAAACATCTTGCCGCATGTTGATAAAAAATACAGACCCCCAAGACTAAATAGACAAATATAGCTAGACTGATAGGCATCTATTTGCTGAGTGACCTTTTATAGGTAAATTGCAATAAACGAGGACTGCACGGAGAACCAAAAGGTTCTAATGGTAGTGTCATGTACATGTCCACACTATTGTACTAGGATGGACATCAACAATGGTCTCTATATTTATCTGAAAAACATCCAACATCACTGTTTACAACCAACAGAAATCCAAATAGTAGGTAATATAACTATGATGTCCATGGAGACATAATCTCGGCTTAGCCCAGACTCCATAATACAAAACATACAAAAATATGCATTAGAATAGGGAAATGCATGAATGCTCACTCCCCCCAACAAAATTATATATACGGATGGGCATATATGAATACCACCTGAGACCAGTCCACTTGTGGCTAGTATCGGCACATAGTCCTTTACAAGAAGCATGTGAGATTCAGATTTTCTACAACTATCAGATGAATCGGTATATAAATCTCTCCCTTGTGATCCCACTCTTGTGTATAAAAAGGAGGTTGACACCCTGTTGCAGGATGCCTTCCAGAATAATCTCATTGATCAGACAGTGTTGGACTTCCTTACCATCAAGTTTCCCAGGATACCCATACTCTACAGCATACTGAAAATTCACAAAAATCCGTTATGTCCTCCAGGACGGCCCATCATATCGGCCAGAGGCAGCATTTTTAATAATATTGCTAAATGGCTGGACCATTTTTTTCAACCAATGGTCCAAAAAGCCACTGCATACACCAGGGATACTACTCATTTTTTGAACAAGTTAAACCTTTTGGGAAAACTACCCTCGGATTGTATACTGGCCACAATTGATATGGCTAGTTTATACACTTCTATTCCACACAGGGAACATGCGGCAAGATGTTTGACCGCATCACTTATTTTGGTGTTTATTCTGTTTTGTTTACAGTGTCTCCATGACAGCGGAGACGCGCCGACACTGACGTCATCACTGGACGCCAAACATTCGGCTCGCCTGCCGCTGCTGGACACACGTGGGGATTGGCTGCACGGGGAACAGGTAGGTGATAAATATTGTTGGCACATATTTATTATATGTATTGCACCCTGATGAAAGACCAGATTAAAAGAGGTCTGAAACGTCGGACATAAAACTACTATGTAACGGTGTTTAATTATTGGTGTGAAGTCTCCCAGTGTCGCATCTATTGAGATTATATATATATATATATATATATGTGTGTGTGTGTAGATAGGGGGTGGACCGGCGCAAAAAATGGGATTTATTGTTACTCACCGTTAAATCCTTTTCTCTTGGATCATCTGGGGGACACTGCGACCATGGGTTGGTAGAGGCGCTCTGGAGCTGGGCACTTGATAGTTAAAAAACTATTGAGGTAAGCTCCTCCCCTCTCCAACCCCCTCTGGACTTCAGATTTAATAACAAAGCCCAGGAGAGAAATAATAGAGGAGAAGAAAAAACCCCACAGGATTCAGAGAACCCCATTAACACTGAGCGTGAGGTGGGCGCGCAGTGTCCCCCAGATGATCCAAGAGAAAAGGATTTAACGGTGAGTAACAATAAATCCCATTTTTTGGTGTCTTCTAACTAAGCACATATCGAATTCCCATTTCAGATAAATGTATGAGTGCTCTGCTGGAAGTGGTTCTGTCAGGAAATGAAGAACAGAAGACTTTTGATTACAGGTTAAGGCCAGATGTATCCGTTTTGGTAGATTTGGCTGTGGGTTCTACCAAGGAGCCAGCACACAATTTGTGGATCAGTATGCAGGATTATGCAGTTAGTAAAGGTGAGTGAGTAAGGAGAGAATGATATTATATAAAGGAAAGGCCGGAAACTAAGGTTTTGTGCTTTTTTTCTAGACTGGGACAGTTCTACTGTTAGTATATATAACACTCATTTTTATGTTTGTGAATACATTTATTTTATTTTAGTTTACTAAGTTTAACTTTACAAATATTAAACATTTGTTATAATTTTATTTAACATATATTGACATTTGTGTCAAACTAATAATGAGTATTAATAAAGTAGACAAAGGTTACATATCACATAAATACACAAACATGTAGTAAAACATTTTACCAGATAAATCTCATTCATACTGGATTGTTTATTAACCTCTGAGTAGCTTCTAAAGCGTTGGTTTAATTAACAACAGGTACAGCATGTCATCTAATAATGAAAGCTTGCTGCCTTAAATTACAAAAGTCATGGGTTCTTAAGTTAAGCACAGAATATGAAAACCTAAATGAAAATCCGCAACTGAAAAGCTACCTTAAGATCCGCATAGATGCGTTCCTAAGTTCAGCACGCAAGTTAATAACCACGCCTTGAAATATAATTAGAATTCCGTGTTCCTCTCAGTCTTCTTAAATTAGGAGGACGGACGTAATTTCAGAACGGAATTTTAAGTACGCAAACGGTTACTGCGCAGTTGAAAATCATGTAACTTACTATGCTTAAATTACGTGCGTACATAATTCTGAATCAGGTCCAATATGAGTCATACAGGGATGCGGAGCAGTTATAATATTATTCTTTATTATTTTAGATTTCAGTTCAGGCATTTGTCTTAAGCAACTTATTCTTAAAGGGCCTGATCCAGACCTACACTCGTGTGTGTTTTTACGGCGGTCGTAAGCGTAAAAACGGCCATTTGTAATTACTGCGCATGCGCGGGGTAGATGTTATGCTCATGTTATGGTCTGAGAATCTGAGCGTATGGGCCTTGATTGTAACAGATTCATATTTACCAATATGGTAATGGGGGGAAGGTAAACGGGTGTCAGCGCAACTCTGGAATGTTTGTAGCTGGAGGTGGTTGTACAAAATATGTATTATAGGTTATACTAACAAATGAACGAACAGGTTGTGGTGAAGGAGTAGTGAAATAGGAAATAATGGAACAGTATAGGGTGGTAAATAACAATATATAACTATATAATGATATATAATTATAGTCCCAACCAGATGGTAGTCTGAAAAGTCTCAAAATTAAATATAAATGAAGATGAATGAAAATTAATGGGACTAGGGGCCTGATTCAGAGGTGCGATTTCCACGGCACTTAGGTGCGTATATTTAAGATCCTAGAAAATTCGCAAAACTGTGCATACGTACTAATAGTGCAACGCCGTTCACGTAGCCGTCCGGAGCGTAAGTTCGCTATAGCGTAGCGGTTAGGAGCGTAAGTTCGCTAAGAGCGTAGGTTTGAATCGCACGCAAGCACTTAAGATCTTAAGTGCTGCGAATCTTTAAGATCTTAAGGATTTGCATGGAAATGGGCGGGGGGAGGCAGGGAAATGAGGGAAAGTGGGCGCGGGCTGACACTTAGGATCTTAAATGAACGCTCCCACGTCAGTTAAGATCCCAAATGACAGCGTATAGTTAGGGCTAGTCAATGGTGGTCTAAGTTTAAGATCCACCGCTGTTTGCAAGGGGAGTGTCTGTTTATGCAGTGGGCTGGAACCTGCTAAGATCTTAGCAAAGGTGCGTATATTTGCGATCTTTTCGCAATCGCATCTCTGAATCAGCCCCCAAGTCTCTAGAGTTGAACAAGGATTCCACCAGTAAAAGTTCAAGATGTGTATATGGAACCAGTTGTGGATCGTCAGGCCAGAATACAAATGAATGGTGCTAGGTGGGTGGTTGCACGGATGCTGGTCTTGGTGAGCAAATAACCTTGTAAGCAGAGGGAGAGAGCACAATAGCGCAAAGTATAACACACACAGTCTCTCTTAGTAATGACCAGGGCTAAAAAGTACAGCCTGGGTATGGATTGGGATAAGGGGTGACTCTACTCCCCTCCCCCAGCCTGTTTTCTTTACATTCCTCCCCCACTTTTTAGTCCTGGTTTCCAGCAGTGTGGCGAGCATTGCTTCTGGACTGTAAGGGGGTTCGGGGCAATGAATCCGGCTCTTGCTGGCGAGAGAGTCCATCCGCGTTTCCGTGATCTTCACCCTTTCTGTGAGAAATAGAGAAATTGTACAGTTGTAAAGCCAAACTCCACCTCAGTAACCGTCCATTGTCACCCGCTGTGCGCTGCAGCCAACTGAGGGGATTATGATCAGTGACCACTGAGAACTCTCGTCCATACAAATATGGCTGCAGCTTCTTCATTGCCCACACTATAGCCAGGCATTCCTTTTCAATGGTGGCATATGCCATCTCCCGATCAATCAGTTTCTGTGAGAGATAGACCACAGGATTCTCACAGCTGTCCTCCCCCACTTGGCTCAGCACAGCTCCTAATCCACAATTTGATGCGTCAGTTTGCACAATGAACCGCTGTCGGAAGTCAGAGGCCGCTAGCACCGGGGATCGGGAAAGACTGTCCTTGAGCTGAGCAAAGGCCTGCTCACATTCTGAGGTCCAGTCAATCTGCCGGGCATACCTTTTCGTCGTTAAGTCAGTCAGGGGCTTGGCAATGGTACTGTACTGGGGCACAAACCTATGGTATCAGCGCGTTGTCCCTAGGAATGCGCGGACCTGCCTTTGGTTAGTGGGTGCAGGCCACTTCAGGATGGCCTCAATCTTTGCTGGGTCAGGATGGATCCCCCACCAACCCGGTGACCCAGGTACAGTACCTCTGCCATCCCCATCTGGCATTTGTCTGGTCTGATGGTCAGCCCCGCCTGACTGATCCTTGCTAACACCTGTGCTACATGCTGGAGATGCTCCTCCCAGGTCTCACTGAAGATGACTATGTCATCCAGGTATGCCTGGGCAAAGTCCTGACACCCTGTCAGCAGACGATCCACTGTGCGCTGGAAGGTTGCTGGGGCGTTCTTCATTCCAAAGGGCATAACTGTAGATTCATACAGCCCAAATGGAGTGATGAACGCCGAGCGCTCCTGGGCCTCCTTGGTAAGGGGGATCTGCCAGTACCCCTTGCTAAGGTCCAGAGTAGACACATAACGAGCTGCCCCTAACCTGTCTAACAGCTCATCTACCCGAGGCATAGGATAGGCGTCAGTCACAGTCACTTCATTCAGCCTGCGGTAGTCTACAGAGAAACGAGTACTACCGTCCTTCTTGGGGACTAACACAACCCCGGCGGCCCAGGGGCTACTAGAGGGGACGATGGTCCCTAGAGCCAACATTTCCTCAACTTCCTTCTTCATCATAGCAAGCACTTCAGGACTCACCCTGTAGGAGGGTTGCCGTACACACCAAGCCCCTCCTGTGTCTACGTGATGGGCCACTATATTCATGCGCCCTGGCTTGCTGGTAAAGTGGGCCTGGTGTACCCCCAGCACTCCCCGCATCTGTTGGATCTGGGTTTCTGACAGCTGGGAGCCTATGGGTACCACGTCCACCTCCTTTCTAGTGTTGCCAGGAGGTCAGGGATGAGGTCGGTCTCAGGGTCATCCATGGGTGGGCAACAGATTGCCACAGCCCCTACCTCCCGGGGAACATAAGCCTTCAACCTGTTTATATGGAAGGTGCCTGCTCGTTTTCCCGATTTATCCAGGGCAATAACATAATCTACCTTGCCTTGTCTTTCTAGTACAGTGTAAGGTCCTGCCCACATTGCCTGAAGCTTATGTTTCCGTGTGGGCACTAGTACCATCACTAGCTGCCCTACCTCTAGTTCTCTCTCTAGAGCCCGCTGGTCATAATAGTGCCGCTGCCGCCCCTGTGCCCCCAGCGTGTGGTCATGAGCAAGTTGCATCAGCTGCTGCAGTCTGTCCCTCATCTGGACCACATATTCCAGTACGGAAACCTCTGGTTCTTGGAACGACCCCTCCCAGCTTTCCCGGACTAGGTCAAGAGGGCCCCGTACCCTCCGGGCATATAGCAACTCAAAGGGGGAGAAACCCGTAGAATCCTGTGGCACCTCACGGTACGCAAACAGGAGCTGCTGCAGCGACTTTTCCCAGTCCCCCTATCCGATTCAGCATATGCCCACAGCAACTGCTTAAGGGCTCATTGAATCTCTCGCAAAGCCCGTTGGTCTGCGGATGATAAGGGGTTGTGCGAAAGGGATGTACTCCAAACTTTTCCCATACAGTCTGTAACAGCTCTCCTTGGAACTGTGTTCCCTGGTCTGTAACCACCTCTAAGGTAAATCCTACACGGCTAAAGATATCCATGAGAGCTTGGGCAACATGCTCAGCATCTATGGATGCTAAGGCCACAGCCTCAGGATTTCTAGTGACGTAGTCTACAACGGTCAGGATGTATCTTTTCCCTGTGCGGCTTGGCTTCTTAAACGGCCCCACAATGTCCATAGCTACCCTCCTAAACGGCTCACCTATGATGGGCATGGGTTGTAGGGGGGCTTGACGTGGGGGTCCCCCTAGGCGCTGGCACACCTCGCATGAGGACCTGTAGTTTTTGACATCCTGGCTAACTCCAGGCCAAAAGAAATGCCTCAGCAATCTGGCCCGGGTTTTACGAACCCCTAAGTGGCCAGCTATGGGGATGTCATGGGCCAGTGCTAGTAACCGCCGGCGTTACTGCTGAGGAACTATCAGCTGCTTTCTAGTCACACCTGGCTCTAGAAGGTCAGCCTGGGAAAGCACTCTATACAACCTCCCCTCTTCCCACAGGATTCTATTCTCCTGAGGGCCCCAGTCTGTCATCTCTGCCGCACTGCGGAGACTCGCTAAGGATGGGTCAGTCCGTTGGGCTTCCCTAAATGCTGCCCTATCTATCTCCCCCAAATTCACGTCACTGTCATTTGTGTCTGGTACAGTGTTACTCACTAATGGCGGTTCAGGCATTGAAGCATCTGGTCCAGCAGGGTTCCCTGGTGTTGAAATGGGGGAGTCATCAGGGGATATCTCCAAATATACCTCCATATCTCTTTGCTTGACTCCGGGTGACTGCTCCCACAAAGCAGCTGGCCAATCCGTTCCCCAGGTCATTCCCCAGAATAACATCTGTAGGTAATCCATCCAAAAGGCCCACATTCACCTTCCCCGCACCCTGGCCCCAATCCAAAAAAACACTGGCCATCAGGATAACCGTCATCTGCCCTCCAGCCATAGAAATCTGAATTTTCCGGTTCTTTAGCCACTGATCAGGGGGGGCTAAACGGGGCCGCATCAGCGTGATGGAGGCCCCAGAGTCCCGGAGCCCCTCTAGTTCCTGCCCATTAACTTTCACACGCTGCAGGTGGGCTTTCATATTTGCAGGGGTAGCCTTCCCGATAGCTGCTACCGCCTCCACCTGATAAACTACTTCCTCCGCCTCTGGCGCATCAGGATAGTAGTACCCCTCCCCAGCCTCAGGTGATGCTTCTTGGCACACTGCCACCCGGCACAGGTGGTCTGGCTCCCAGGAATGGTCCTCTTCCCCGTGGGCAGTCTCGTTGAAGGTGCCAGGGTTGTTGGCAGGTGTAGCACTTCCTGGGATCAGGCATTGCTTGACTGCGGGGTCTGAGCACACTGGAGAGTGCAGCTGGGGTGCGTGGTGGCATGGGGCACGATGTAGCCAGGGACAAATCACGATGGGATGGGGTCCTGCGCATAGTCACCCCCTCACTTCTGCTGGGTGCCCTCAATCGGGGATGGTTTGCCAAAAATTTGTCAGCTAATGCAGCTGCTTTCTCTGAGGTGGTGGGATTTCGATCCGACACCCACTCTCTGACTTCTAGAGTCATCTTATCCATCAGCTGCTCCAATATAAAGAGGTTTTAAATATCCTTTACAGTCGTGGCTTCCTTTCCTTCTAGCCAGCGGTCGCAGTTCCTCCGCAGCAAACTGCTAAACTCTGTATAGGAAGCGTCACCACTCCTAGCCATCGTCCTGAACTTAACACGGTAAGATTTTGGGGTGCCCGCATATCGAGCCAACAATACCCTCCGAATCTCCTGGTAGTCTCTCCCCTGCTCCGAGCTCAGGGCATGGTATGCCTCCTGCGCTCTGCCCGTTAAACTGGGTACCAAGTATTTTGGCCAGTCAGCCGCAGGTATATCATGCATTGCCATAAGGGACTCAAATACCTGGAGGTGTGTGTCAATATCCGTGGCTGACTCCTGGAAAGGTGGCACATCGCGATATCCCAGTGAAAGTGTCCATCTTTCTTCCAGTACGGGTGCTGCTGCAGGTACTATAACTGGGGTACCTAGCACTGCTCCCAATACTGCTGCCCTCTCATGTGGGGAAGCTCCATCTCCCAGCATATTCCAGATAACCTGCAGCTTGTCCATGTCCCCGACAGCTATTGCAGTTGCTGGGGTTGTCACCACCCTGGATCCATTACTGGGCCCCTCTGACGGGTCCTGAACCGCGTCCTCCTCCACATTAGCGTGCTTTAGGTCCCACAGAACCAACTTATCAATCAATATCTGCCTGGTATCACCTTCAGTGAACTCAATATGCCGTTCCTTACAATAATCCCGCAGATCATCTCTCTTTGTGTTCTTGTATTTGTGCCCTGCTGAATCCAAATCTTCCATCTCTGTGCGTGTAACTGAGTGATCCCACCGCTAGCCACCAGATGTGAAGATACAGGTCCTTCAGATCACTCAGACATGGAGTATAAGGAAATCCAGACAGGTTTATTACAATGCATCAGAGTAAGGGCATGGAATGAAGCCCAGCACAGGCAGTAACAAGTCCCACAGAGAAGAAATGAGTCCAAGTAAGTCCAGGGGTAATAGTTCCACAGTGAGCCCGGGCAGAGAATCACCTCTTAGCCCAGTATAGTCCAATGCCGCAGAAGGGTTGGCTGGAGATTAGCCTCCAACACCCAAGCCCTCCAGGTACCAGCTTCAATTCTCCCTCTCTCCCTCTTGCTCACCCCTCACAGACATGTGACAGGTGAGGGGGAATGTGATTGGCTCCTCACTGGTTAGGGGCAGCTGTCCATCAATATCTAAGACAGGGTCCACTCCCTATGCACACTAGCAGACCCCCCCTGTGTAGATGGTGCCAAGGTGTCTGGCTGAGGCCCATGCAAACTCTTGGATGGAGATAACCTATGTTCTCTTGTAGATGTGTGATAAGGAGCAATCACTCCCAGATTTAACCCTTAATAGTCATTTGTGATGTCACACACCTCTGGTTTCCTGTAGAGAAAGGAGGGGGTGAAGGATACACTGAAAGTCCCCCCCTGGTCTCTTCCTGTCCTCTGCAGGGATGTATAACCCTATATGGACCTGCAGAGAGGGGGGGTCAATGGATCAATGCAGCTACAGCCTCCTTATGATAAATGCAAAGTATAACACACACAGTCTCTCTTAGTAATGACCAGGGCTAAAAAGTACAGCCTGGGTATGGATTGGGATAAGGGGTGACTCTACTCCCCTCCCCCAGCCTGTTAGAATATAAAGCAGACAATTAATGTTCTGATCATCAGCATTAAAGACTGATATTGGGTTAAAAAGAAGGCATCCCATCATATGTTAGGGTTCATGACATAGAACCTGATTAAGAGATTGAAAGTAAGGACCGGATTCACACTTGCGAGTGTGATCCATAGGTGTGGATACACATGTATCCACACCTACTTCTCCGGGCCCCTCCCCCACCCCGTCCCTGTTTTTAGGTACAGTATGACACTTACGAGTGCCAAAGGGATACCTTATCTAACCATGCAGAGTTTCTTTCTTAAAAATGGAACTCCGCATCGACATTGCCTCACCCCACCTGCATATTTTTATGATCTGATAAACTGCACATGCAGTGGCGTATCTAGGGTGGGTTTTGTAGGGCATGTTCCCTATGTAGATTTTACGCATGGAAGTCCATTAGGCACGGTCTTGTGAATCGCACGTGAGACAATACATACGGAGGGGCATTGTTGTAATCTGTCCGGAGACAGATACATGAAAGAGGGTGTGGAGAGGCATTTAAATTACCGTTTAAGGGCGTGGTGAGGGCGCAGTTAGAGAGATACGCACTTACAAAAGTATTATACGCATGGAAATGCCCACGTATAGATAAGGGTGGTCGAGGCACTCGTAACTCATGGACAACCCGTCCGTGTTAGGGGAGTGTCAGGGGTGTTGCCTTGCAACGTCCGTGCGTATAATTGCAAACCTTTCGCTGAATATGGCCCAGTGTTCTAACTCTGCTATACAATTCCCACTTCATCGTAAAAACCGCCACACAATACAGACTATATATCATTCATGTCTCTCCAGCATCCCAGTATTCCCAATTCACTTCTCCCCCACTCCCATTATCCCCATCATGTCTCTCCAGCCCCCCAGTTCCCCATCATGGGCCTGATACACACCTATGAAGCAGTCGCTTTTTAAGTGCGTATCTTTAGTAAAGGACCTACTGCACATGCGTAGTAGGTCCTTTACGCAACCTACGTACCAGTTCGGTACATAGATTGCCTCCGTGTGGTCTTTAAAGAATGCACATCACAGAGTATTTTAGGTAAAAAGAGGCGGTGTAATAGTGCCTCAGGGAGGGTTTGGGTAAAAGTGGGAGGGGGAGGTATTTAGATTAGCCGTGGAGGGCAGGGGAGGTGGATAGCGGCAATGTCCATGCGGACATTGCATGGATAGTTAAGGTAGACCTATGGCACTTGTAAGTGCCATAAAGTACCTAAAAAGGGGGGCGGGATGGGTGAGTTAGGTGCATGTCTGTCCACACCTAACTCACACCGGATCTGTGAATCAGGTCCCATATCTCTCTACCCCCCAGTATCCCCATCATGTGTCTCCATCCACCCCAGTATTTTTAATCATATGTCTCTAGCCCCCCAATATCCCTTATCATGTCTCTCCAGCTCTCCAGTATTTTCAATCATGTCGCAAGGCCCCCAGTATCCCCCATCATATCTTCAGCCCCCCAGTACCCCGATCATGTCTCTCCATTCAACCCAGTATTCCCAATCATTTTTCTCCAGCCCCCCAGTATCCATCATGTCTCTAGGCCCCCAGTATCCCTCATCATGTCTCCAGCCTCCCAGTATCCCCATCCTATGTCTCCAGAACCCCAGTATCCCCATCATGTGACTCCAGCCCCCCAGCCCTCACCTGCAATAACTCAATGATCACTTGAGCCGCTCCTTAGTATCGCTTTCAATCATGTGTCTCTATCCCCCAGTATCCCCATCATGTGTCTCCACCCCCCCAGTATTTTCAATCATGTGTTTCTATCCCCCCAGTATTCCCTTATCATGTCTCCAGACACAATATTTCTCTTTTGACCTATAATACACTTACCTTTGGAGTCTTCTTCAGTCTTCGCTCCTCTGCGGCAGGCTCTGAAGTAAATGACGCTGATATTCACGTCAGTGTCATTCAGCTTCACACAGGAAGAGGGCTGGAGGCTCTGCAGAGAATGAGTGCCACTGTTAAACACTGTAAGGGGCTCTCGGTGAAAGCGCCTTACAACGTTAAACAGCAGCGTTCATTTAAGGAATTAGACTGACGCTGAGGAGCGAGAGGAGCAGGGAGCTCGGCGTCTGTCCAGCCTGGCGCCGTCCTGCACTGCATTCCCCTGCTTACCGCCTGTACAGGCCTAAGAGAGGAAAGTTACTCCTGGGCAAAACCATGTTGAATTTAGGGGAGTCAAATTTCATCTGTTGCAAACGGTATTAGAGATGAGAGGTGGCGTTTCCCAGCCCAAGTTTAAATAACCGTGTAATAGTAAAGCTGGTCAGTATCTGTGTGCAGTAAGCAATTCAAATATATATCCCTGCATGCAAAGAATACAAATACTTGGA
>WWET01006518.1:23931-44258 GCA_011038615.1 Limnodynastes dumerilii
GTATAAATGTATAGCTTGGAGCAGAGAAGGGAGAGGGGGGACATGATTGCAGCTTTCAAATACATCAAGGGTTGTGACCGGCTAGAGGATGGTAGCATTTTTCAAAAGAAAAGGTGTAATAGAACACGAGGGCATGAATATAAACTGGAGGGTGGTAGATTCAAAGGAAATGTGCGGAAAAATTACTTCACTGAAAGGGTGATAGATAAGTGGAATATTCTCCCATCTGAGGTGGTTGAGGCCAATACAGTAGAACAATTTAAACATGCTTGGGATAAATATAAGGGTATCCTAAATTGTAAACCAAATTGAGGGTAAATAGTGTCTAGGGTCAGTATAGTTTTCAATAAACAAATGGGCAGACTAGATGGCCCATGTGGCTCTTATCTGCCGTCACTTTCTATGTTTCTATGTAGCTTAGGATCTGGGCCTTTCTCCCGAGAGTATGATCTCTCGGTACAAGTTTTTTTTTTATTAAATCAGAAACCAGAACTCTATTGCAAAATGCAAAGGCACTGGCAAGGGGAGAGTGTCAGGAAGTGCCTTTTATACCTGAGTCAGCCTGATAACATAGGTAACACACCAGCATAGCAGCTACAAACTAATTAAAAACAAGAGCAGGGCACACCACAGACAGAACTGACAGCTAACTCAAGCCTTGCAGCTCACAGTGATTGAAAGCACACAGAGCAAACAACAGAGAAGGGTCCCAACAGTAATTACTTTTTGTTTTAACTATATTACTAGACAAGTCACTGAGATGCAGACTTCCATGCTGGTAAGCAATATCCTTGCTACGATCGGCGTTTCCATAGTGACGCCGGGCAACATCTGCCCGGCGCATGCGCATTACGGCTACGGTCGCCGTACTAGCGACGGCGGCCGTAGCTCTGGATCAGGCCCTTTGACCTTAGGTCAGGATTCGGTCCATTAAGAGTAAATGTTACCCTATATTACAGGGGTCAATGCGTCGTTAGGGCTTATTTTGTATTCATTTTACAAATCTTTGTTTCAGGGTTTTTTTTTTGTCAAAAAAAACCAGAATGGAAGCTGCTCAATCAATTTATTAAGTAAATGTTAAACAGGTGCATGAAAGGCAGGGGGTTAACCTGCTAGCCACAGAATTCTTTTTTCTTTTTTAGTCAGCTGACAGAATTCTAAGTGCCCAACATAACATACATTTACCTTTCCTATCCATGAGTTATTTATGTGCCAACTACTGAGATCGGACCTTGCTGTGTTAAATTAAAACCAGTTTATAGAGATGTCCAATTTCTTTAATTGTTTTTATTTTGAAGTATGAGATTTTAGATCTTTACCAATCAAGCAGGGTTCGGAGGGGGTACACAGGGGTATGCCATACCGTCACTCCTCCCACTGATTCAATTGAAAAGCCATAAATCCCCCTTCACTTCTAGTTGGTGCTTGATAGGCAGGTGTAATATACATATAAACAAAGGTGGAGGGGGGAGCTGTCTCTGTATTCTATTACCATATTGGTAAGAAATGTATACTACACATTAAGAGGCTCACCTTGAGTCCAAGCATACACTTTTTCAGAGGTGTAAGTGTAGCGATTTTTTTTTTTTAACAATGAACATGTGCAGTACAGGAGCAAGCTCAGAAGCACCCTAAATCTTGTGACTTGTGACTAGAAAATTTGTAGATTATTGTATATTTATGAAATATATCGCCTACATAAAATATACAAAAATATACTATTTTTCAACTACATAACACATACAGCTGTATTCCTTGGAAATTTGTCCTTGAACTCTCCTTGACTTTTACTTTCACCTCCCAACACCTACCAGCACATAAAGCCTGTAAATCTGTCATTACCATGGGTTAGTTCACTTTAATAGTGACTGTGCCCAGCCTAACCTGAAGGTTGGTAATCATGCAATTTGCTCGTGTTACTGGATTGACTGGTGGAAGTATATCCTGAGCACTTGACACACAACGCAATCTTCCCTCTCCCTTCCACATGTCCACAGTGTGTAGTGGTACTCTTATTACAGTCCTGTGTTTAGTTGAACTCTAGAAATACAAGCTATTTTTTATACTGTCTTTACATTTTTTACTTCAAAACAATAGAATAATTGTAGCACCATAAATAAAGTGATATAATAATAGTTTATACTACAGATTAAGTAATAGCTGTGGATCTGAGATCATTTATCCTACTGTTTGGCCAGGCCTAAATTTATATCCTAAATATTCTCTGTACAAATAAGGTTTTGGTGTTTTTCCTTAATTAACCAATTTAACTGATTCATGTTTAATGTGGGGCAGTGAATGATTGTTTACAGTCACCAGATCTAATTATTCCAAATGAAAATGCTATAATGTGAAAATATCTATGGTTACTGTTTGCACAAATAAATACAAATAAAAGGAGATAATTACAATGAAAATCATATGATGGCAAATTCATGCGTCTATAGTTAACTTCTATAGTATTATATAGCAAGCTTAAACATTGTACCACAAAGCAAAAACTCATGAGTCATGCCTCATAAAAAGTCAATTATATGTAGTGCTGTAACTCTCCATATCTTCCCATGATTAAGGATGATAATGAGGGGAGGAACTGCGAATGCCTATAATGGCAACACAAAATTCAATGCAAAATGATCACATGCACCTCTTAGAAATTTGAGAAAGAAAAACAACTTTGCATGCTGTAGATTCTCACAGAGATGAAAAATCGTCCCAAAACCCTGAATAATTACCGTAATAAGTTAATTAGGTCACTTGCACAGCTGTTTTCTGTTAAATTAATGAAAGCTACTTTTTGATAAAGTTAAAAATGCAACCCAGTGACTACGGTACGTGGGGTAAGTGTCGTGCACCCCAAACATCTGAGACCAAGGAGCAGAGAAGTCTGGAAGACATAGGGCTCTATTTATGGACAGCGCATAAATCTGGGGAGTGATAGTGATCCAGGCTCGCTTATCATCGCAGCGAGCCTGGACACTTCACTTCCCAGATTTATAAAAACTTACCTTCATCGTGAAGACTCACGATGTCCGGTGAGTGTTTTCCCTGCAACGCCTGAGCTGGCGTTAGATTTTCATGGTGAGCGGAGTGAGAAACTCCGCTTTACCACCCCTTCACCGCTGTGTAAATATGCGGTACACACGGAGCCCGTTCATATGAACGGGCCCGTGATGGCAGGAGAAGGAGTCCTGCATCGTCATGGAAACTATAGTTTCCACTGGCGATGCAGGGTTTTTAAATATGAGAAATGTAATTTTGAAGCGATAGGGGCAGTTTTCTGTTGAAAACTGCTCCTATCACTCCAAAATGAACTCTATAAATAGAGCCCATAGTATAGATGCTATCACAATACCTGCAAAGCCATCATTGTGGTAGTGGAAGCACCAGGACTTATCTACCCTATAGAAATGCTATAGATACATACACACACACACACACACACAATGAATAAACTATTGTACAATACATTAAATTAGTTATCAATAGTTATTCATCGACATACATATATTTAAATGTGCAAATCAATTCTGTAATCCCTTTTTATGCTTAACATTGTAGGAGAACCGCAGGTCAGATTGTCTCAAGGGAGAGCTCATGTGAAAATGGAGAAGTCTGTAATGTGAATTTTTAATGCTAATAACCATATAATACTGTTATCCTGGATCATAGAGTGCTTATGCAACATAGTTACATGGTAGAGAGAGCAACATAAAAAAGTAAAACTAATACTGCAGCAGCCAAATAAACCAGGGACCGGATCCAGATCCCTGCACACTTTCCATATGTGCGGGGGTCTATCCGTCTGACAAGAGAGGGGAGTGAACTCCTCCTGTCACTCCTCTCTCTTGTTCTTATATAGTGTAACTTACGCTGCCTTAGTTCCGTACCAGGGCCAAATTATCCACAGGGCGACCTAGGCACCTGCTTAGGGCCTGGCAAGCCCCAGGGGCCCAGGATCTTAAACTGTTAAGCACCCTTGCAGCCTTATCAAACGAGAGCTGTCATTTCCAATATGCAGGATCCCATGGGGGGCCTCAAACTGGCATCTTGCTTAGGGCCCCATGAGTTCCGTACGATGGCAGTTACGTTATTAAAAAATAAACAGGTTTTAGAAGTGACCACCAGCTCATTTGCAAACAAAAGGTGAGAAAGAGAACAATTTTGAACAATTTTGAACAATGAAAGAACAGGGATTCAGCGCTAAAGATAACAGATCATGTAAAATATATATTTTTTTTTTATCAAAAAAATATAGAAATCTAAAAAATATATTTTTTTACTTAAAAATAATATAAATTACATAAAGAAATGAGGTTAGCATAATCTATGAAAAGGCATAAAAATCTTTGTGACCCAGGTATGACTTCTTTATTAAAAATCAAAATTTCTTATATAAAAGAGTGACCCCAATTCAGACCACCCCAACATCTCCATAAAATTAAGCCCCAGATGAGACTCCCACCTTATTATTAAAAAGTACACTCAAGATCAGACAAGACTCAAGATCAGACATTTCACCTCAAAGATCAGACATTTCACCTTTCCACAGATCAGATCTTCCTTCTCCTTAAAATATCAGAGTCCTCCTTTTCCTACATTTTCTACAACTGCATATTTAGGTTGTTTGAAGGTGCTGGGATTATTACCAGCAAGGTGGAGTGTATTGGCTACAGCAATAAAAGATATGGTAAATCTCTGCACCCTCCTTAAGTAACAGCTGCTCTGTGATATGGGCTGAGGGATATCTCTATAATCCCTAGTGTAGTTTATCTGGACACAATTGGCCTGATACAGAGCAAAGCACGCTTGCAAGCTAATGCTGATGGTAAGCGTAAAATCGGCAGAAAAAACGCACTGTGCATGCACCTGGTGACAACTTCCGGTAGTAAAACACTGATTTTCGTAGCGGCGATTCGGGCGTCCGTATACTTTGCGTTTTTACCGACGAAGGGGCGTGTTTATATTATGAAGTTCGTATGGACGCTGGAGTTAAGGAATATAGGCGGGGGGAGCCATTTAAATTGTACAGTATGGGTGTGGTAAGCGTCGTTTATACGCAATGAACGTACGGACGGCCGTGGGAACGAACACAAAAGTTAGGGTAGGGTTTGCCGAGCGTATAAACTAGGTACGAGCAAGGGGAGTGCCTATTGCCATGCATCGGTGGTACGTTCGGCGATAATACGCTACGCACACCAGCGTAGGTCTGAATCAGGCCCAATGTCACAAGAAAACATTAAAATATGAAAATAATGATTGCTATATCACAAAGCACTTAAAGCACCTGATAGTTTACGGCTCCGGCGATGGCTCCCAAGGAAGATCTGCAGCTAGGGTGCCTGTACTGCAACCAACTCACACCTAGGAACCCTTGCACCACAAGAAACATGCATTAACCCTTGCTCACCAGACAATAGATCAGAGTAGAGTATAATCAAAAGGTGTACATAAACCTGAGCATACAAGATGATTGTCAGGAACCCAGGCATACAAGAAGGCAGACTGGAACCCACACACAAAATACTGAACAGAGGTATAGGAAAGAATGCAGAGATACCAGGATCCAGAGAAGTGGACAAAGAACACAGAGCTCCTACAAACACCTGAGAAATGGCAAGATGGTAATAGCAAGAGTCAGCAGGTGAATGGGAGGCTGGCACTGGAGGCTACAAAGTAGTAATAAACACCACACAGGCAGGGTCCAGAGGACTGACACATGCCACACACTACACACTGGAGATGGACACAGTGGAGATGGTAACACCAGAGAATACACAAGGCGAGATGGAACACACCAGGAAAGAGGCAAAGGGAACCTGAGGGCTGGGGTTCCTCACGCTGTGAGATGACAGACATAGCGAGCACACATTGTGAGGATGGTACACACAGCAGGACTACACACTGCGAGGATGGTACACACAGCAGGACTACACACTGCGAGGATGGTACACACAGCAGAAAAACACACTGCAAGAATGACAAATACAGTGGCAAGGTACACTGCCGGAATGACAAACACAGCAGAAACGCACACTGCAGGGATGACAAATACAGTGGCAAAGCACACTGCCGAGATGACAAATACAGCAGAAACGCACACTGCAGAGATGACAAATACAGTGGCACGATAACAGAGCACTGAGTAGATGCAAAACTCAGAGCAGGAGGTACAGGAAGTGAGGGATGGAATAATCACAACACTCAACAAGGAGTAATGCTGTACCGGACAAGTGAGCCCAGCTGCCATCACGAACAGCAAGCCACTCCCGCCGCACACAGAGGCCCACGGACAGGGCAGACAACGAGACAGAGACAGGCAAAGGTAACAAAATGGTAAACAGAGGGAAAACACAAAATAAATCCAAGACAGGAGCATAAGGAGAGCACACGATCAGAACGCAGGCAGAAACACAGGTACACCAGACGCTATTTAAAGTGACACCCACCAATCAGCAGCAACTTCAGACAGGAGCAACTAAATTAGCTGACACCTGAGGTAAACCAGACACATTAACCCAGACAGGGAACTCACAGACTGTTAGGATTTCTCCTACAGCATGTAACATACACACAATATTCTCCAATTGTGCTTTGTGCATGTCAGAATGAGTAAGGTATTATCTCCTTCCCAATTCTTCTTGTTGTTGTCCCCTCTTTCAGATTCCTGAAAAGGAGGTAGAGAATGTGAGTGTGGGTGCTGCTGGGTCCCGCTTATAATGCCCCAAAGTACTTCAATTATATATATATATTGGAGAGAAGAAAGCAGGGTAGGGAAGCGCGGCCCGTGGAAGGAAAATAATGAGAGCTATTGATGGAATAATTAATGATAATGGTGGGTCCTAGGTGATAGAATGTTCAATAATTGAGTAGGTACCCAGGTTGTCTTAAATTCCAAATAAACTAATCCTGGATTGTCCCTTATGTGTGCATAGTCCATGGCTTTCATTATATGTAGAAGTCCAAAAATAACTGGAGCCAACAAGAGTAGATGGGTCAGAATCAGGTTGACAGTAAGAAGTGATACAGAAGGGAGAAACAACGCAGCCACAATGGTGAAGTACGCAGGAACTAGGCAACAGATAATACAGTATGCACTCACATGTCAGAAGCTTGTTTTTAGACTTGGCAAAACGCAGCTGAAAATGTGTAGGACAGGGTGGCAGGGAGGAAGAGATCTCTGCGGCAGCTGGTACTCAGACACAGAAGTGCTTCGTTAACGCTGTCACAGTCTGACAGTGGTTGCTGTGCACGATCCTCCAACAAGATGGCCGTCGGTTCCTGCTAATAGCTGCTGTCCGGATGCTTCAAGGTCTCCCCTCAGGTCTTGGTCCGCTATAGTGTACTGTATTGCCCACCGGTTTAAAATGGGCCTGATCCAGACCTACGCTCGGGTGCATTTTTACGATGGTCGTAAGCGTAAAACCGGACATTTGTACTTACTGCGCACGCTCGGGGCAGATGTTACACTCATGTTATGCTAAGAAAGTCTGAGCGTATGGGCCTTGAGCGTACCAGCTTCATTACTACGCTCGAAGGGGCGTGTCTGCCATACAAAAGCCGTAAATACACACCGAGGGCAGGGTCAGCCATTTAAATTGTACAGTATGGGCGTGCTAAGCGTCGTAACTACGCAAGGAGCTTTACAATGGCCGCGGCTACGCGTGGAAAAGGTAGGGTAGGGTTTGCTCAGCGTAATACGGCAAAAGTAAGTACGAACAGGGGGAGTGCCTAGAGGAGTGTATCGGAGGTACACTGGCTTAAATACGATCCGCACAAGAGTGTTTTATGAGCATAGGTCTGGATCAGGCCCAATGTCTCAGTCTGCGTATGTCAAGAGGGGGGACCAGTTGTCCACTTTCACTTTCCTCTGTGTGACCTGTGTAGTGGACTGCTTCGTTGGTCCTGGCTGCTGGTGTCTCTATGGGCTCCATCTGGATGGACCGGTGTGGACAGTAGTGGTAGTTACCGGAGGCGCAATCAGCTGATCGAGTTAGCGTTCTCCTGCTGTGCAGGCATGTCGGCTAGCGTGGTCCTCTCTTACTGGACCTGGGAATTGGTATTGAAGCGAATAGAGGAAGAGGCCCCAGTAGTGGAAATTAATATAAAAGGCTTTATTGAGTAGACAAATAAAAATAAAAAGTGGTGCCTCAGTTTCTGGTGTTGTTAAATCCAACATTTTTAGTCAAGCTAGTTGACTTAATCAGGGGTGAATGGAAATTAGTCTGTGTTAGGGTTTATATAGGGGAGGGGGGAAAAAGGTGGCAGAAATCAGAGATCTATGTATGTGGGGCCGTGATGAATGTTGCCTAGTAGTGATGTTACATATGACCACTAGGGGGCTTACTGGAGTAGAATATACGTGGCCCTAACATGAGCTATATAGTTGAGGATCACTAGAGGATAAAGATTAATGAGTAAAAAGAATTAATAACGGAAAAGAGAGATAATAGAGATAATGCAGCTCCAGAAGATATGGAGGGGGGGAAGGGGTGCTTATATATGCTGGGGGTTGTGGTATATTGCTCAGCCATGGTTATGGCCATCATAGTCGACGAACAGTAGTGGGATGGGTGTTTTAAATGAAGTAAGTACCGGCATAAGATCTGTGTCAATGTTGAGGCCCTTGGGTTGGGTGGTCTTCAATAGGTAGGTCCATTTAAGTTCTGTTTTATTGATTTGCTTGAGTCTGTCTCCTCCTCTCCAGTCTTTGTTAGTTATCTCTATTGCAATAAAGTTGAGTCCCACATGGTCAGATTATGGGCTTTGAGGAAATGGTCTGATAGGCTATGTGCTGTATAGCCTCTACGGATATTGCGTATGTGTTTTCCTATTCTCTCTCTGACCATTCTAGTAGTCCTTCCTACGTATTGTAAATTGCATGGACAGGTAAGGAGATATACTACATATTTGGAGTGGCAGGTAATGGTGCCCTGTATAGAATAGGTTTGGCGGGTGATGTATGAGTGAAGGAGGTAGGTTTTGTGCTGTTATATTTGCCATTTTTACATTCAATGCATTTGCCGCAGTGGAAGAAGCCTTCTTCAGAGGTGAGCCATGTAGTGACAGGTGTTTCTTTTATATGGTTCCTGATAAGTTGTTGGTGTAAATTGGGAGCTTTTTTGAAGATGATATCTGGTTGGGGTCCTAGGATGTTTGAAAGTGTTTCATCCTTTTGTAGTAACCCCCAATTTTTCTTAAGTATGTTACTGATCTGCTTAGCCTCCTTGTTGTATTGGGTAATGAAATAGATTTTACTTGTGGATGTGGTGGATTTTTGATTGTCTTTATACTTTAGGAGACTTTGTCTGTCTATATTAGTTGCTTCTTTGATGGCTTTCTGGATGGTGGATTCTGAGTATCCTTTCATGGAACTGGTGTGTAAGATTAATTTTTGTTGAAGAAATAGGTTCATAATGGTGTTTCAGGGCCGTCCAATTATTAAGTACTATGTAATTGCGTGTATTAGGTTACTACGAATGCGCAGTATATCCCTTCCTAATTATACGCATCTAAAAAAATGCAGATTCTTCAGTGTGAATCAGGTCCAATGTGAGTATATAAGTCCTCAAATTTAATTACTGTAGAAAACTATCGACAATGGTTTTTTCCCTGTTTCACCTTTTATATTTCATAACTACCATTAATTGAGTGACTGTGGAAGGAAATAAAGAAACACTATGAACTTTAGAACATTTTTGTTTTATTGGAGAACATTAAGAAACTTTGCAAGCACCTTTGACTTCATATGATTCTACTTCTTCTTGAACATTAAGTACTTACCTCATCCTTCATGTGACAGCATATTTTTAATAGATCAGGACTTGTTTAAGTGGTTTGTGATATAACAATCGGTATTTTCATTTTTGTTTTGGCTACAGTTTACAAAGCTTGCAATGCACCCACATACAAATATAATAACTGGGTGTGATACAGAATTCAGATAGTTGTAAAGTCAGCAGTTATCATGTTAAGCAGAAAGCAGAAGTAGAAAAAGGAGCAGAGAGGAGAGCCAGAGGACAGAGCTGACTGAGTTACAAGGTAAAGTAATTTACATCATGTAGAATTTATGAGGGGTTATACTGAACATATTGCAATCAACCTGGCACCCCTGACCACATAACATAGGTCTTTTTTTCCCTAATAAACAATGATACAATTGTTATTACTGTGTTCACTTTATCATCATCAAAGTTATAAACAAAGAACTCTTGATAAACAAACTCTGGGGTGTTTTAAGAGGTTAGTGGACCTGTGGGACAAATATTTTAATATCATATAGGTTAACTGATAATTCTCCACCTAATATAAAATGCATCTTTTCTGAGGTCTCTTCTAACTCTCTACTCTCAGACTCTCTAACTAAAAAGTGGATGAATTATCGTAACACCCCTTTTCTCCAACAAAGGGGTGTATCTATAACTCTTTGTGTGTATATCACTTATTTCTCTTTGTGTAGTGCCTCCAAGTCTCCTTTGTCTGCGTATGTGTGGACGTGCATATAATGACCACCAGGGGTGACTTGGGGACCCCCTGTAACCACACACACTTCACAAACTCTGACACACAATAAATTCTTTTTTATATAAAAAATATATTTACTTTGTCAATTTATATTTGAAACAGCTTTACCATTAAAGAATAAATAATAATTTAGTAACTATTTATAATATACTTCTAAAATGATCTTTATAAACTAATCCTCACGCACTGTAAAGAAATTAATATCCAACACATATATTTAAACAATATAGATCATATCCCATTACATTCTTTTACAATAACTTTAATTCTATAAACTATAACCTAATTCTAAATGACTCTCATCACTAAGAATAATTATTATCTATTATTATAATACACATACACTTTTTAGTGCACAGTATAACAATACACCTCACTCCCTGGCCAGGCTGTCGTTGGTGCACTCGATTACTGTTGGTAGCTACTTCTCCCTTAGTAATGTGTAAACTTATACTCTCCAGACTTGTGTCTCCATTACACCATTGATGCAGATTGTATATTTGGCACTCCTCCGAATGCCGGCCCCAAATTATGGCAACTACATATTCGACTTACTAACGCTTAACAGCATCAAGGAAAACATACATGTCTGGAGGATACAATGACTTCCATAAAGCCCATCAGCCCCACCCCTGGGTGTGCTGTGAGGAAATGGAACCTGCTATGGGCACCGTTCAGGAGCCGGGGACCACACGGTCAGCCCAGGACTGAGCAGCATGATGGTGAAGAAGACACAGCAGTGGGCTAGTAAGCTGTGGCTGCTGCTGGTGGTGGTGTACGCGGCTCTCATGCTCCTGCTCTTACATGATGGCTGGTGGAATGGCAAAGGGCACTGGGAGTGATGAGGCGGTGAGGGATGAGGAGGAGGATGTGGCTTCCCCGCTGCCCCGCACACACGTGTACTTACATGCTACCTAGAGAAGCGGCTCGTCCTTTCTAGGGGAACTCTTCAACCAGCATCTTCAGGGTGCCCTCCAGGATTTGCTTAGCTCCCTATTCCGCTGCGACTTCTCTGTTCTGCGCCTATACATAGGGGACAACTTAACCACCACGGGGCTGTTCGGCGTGAAAGAGTAACAAGGTGATGTGCAGCGCCTCCTTCTATCCTGCTGCCGGGTGGCCAGGGACAGGGTGGGAATGATAGAGCCGAAAGACTGTGAATAGTAATAGTAATGTTTTCCTTGATGCTGTTAAGCATTAGTAAGTCGAAAATGTAGTCAGCATAATTTGGGACCGGCATTCTGAGGGGTGCCACATATTTTATACATATACGTGTCTCAGTGTCTTATCCAGAGGATTTCCTTCTGAAGATGATGTCTCTCCCCTCTGACGCTGTTTCTTCACATACAGTTCTCTTGTATTATAGATGCTTTACTCACAAAAGCCAGTCTCCAATATAGCATTCTTATGTATAAAACTTTTAATAAATGAAATCTCCATATTATATATGTGGGTTCTCACAGATCAGCCTCCATATTGTTCTCCTCCTCACACAAAAGTCTGTCTCCTCTCACCATCACCCAGGACTCTCCCAGAAAAAACGTTATTTCTCCTTCCCCAACTGTAACTGTCACTTTCCCTTGTCACTGGGGCCTCTGGGATATGTAGTCTCATCCAGCACTGGCTTCTATATCTGTTTTTTAATCTCTGCATAGCGATGGATGTTTTACTATCATTAGAACTATTACTATTACTGTAACATCTCTTGAAATTTATTATTTCAAGGTCATAAATGCCTTAAGGTTGATTCTATTGTATAGGGTCTATAACCTTAACACTACAAGCCACCCTTACCCAAATAACAAGGTCATGTTGGAAAAAAAACTCATCCGAGTTCTTATTTTTATTATAATCAATACATTTTAACAACAATAATACAATGACAATAACATAGGTGTTACAACATAACTATGAAGATGGGGACAGAAGAAGGCAGTGCAGAGCTATAGCTAAGCTTGCCTTACCTCAGTAAAACAAATGTCAGATGGCGGCATATTACCAACCCACCTCTGCCGGTGCCTTGATAAACCAAAGTGGGGGCATATTTTTACCCCACTTGCAATAAACATCACAATGACAGCCAGGGACAGCTCAAGTCACGAACACTCTTGATTAACCCGGTGTTGTTTGTCCATTGTCACTCCCAAGCTTGGCATTCTGCATACCTGCAGAGACAGAGGCTTCAGGGACCCAGTCATGGCCACGGATATTGCTACACCAATGCCGAATGAGTGAGTACTGAAATCAGCATGGTTCAGGCCAATAGCCTCAAGCTCTTTCTGGAATACTGCTTGGAACTGGAAGGTCCACATGGGATAACCAGACAAAACTTCCTGAAGGGTGAGCTGCAAGGATGCGAGAACACAGAGCTAGAGGACAGGACCAAGTATTGCAAGATCTATCCATCTATCAAGGCAGAACCCCATGTATGCGAAGGAGTCAGCAGGAGACGGAAAGCGGACTGATAGTGAATGGTGGACTGTGAGGCAGGAATGGCATCATTCACTATCATGCCCTGAAGGTAGGACATGTGCTGAATGAGCCTAAACTTGCCAGGGGCCTTCTTTGGGACAACTCCAATGGGGAAATCGACAGGAGAGAGGAGCAGTTGGGAAAACCGAGCAATCATGCTGCCTAGTGAGGCCTACCACTCAACCTTCTCGCAAAGTTGTTCCAGGAAATCTCTCATGGAGCACAAATTGCGAGGGATCTTAAGGGTGACGGGCTTAAAAATCGGTAGTTGAAAGCCTTCCTCAAACCCCAACTTAGGCAGAAATATTGGGGATGGCACTTTGACGTATGCCAGTTCCAGATTTGTTGCGTCCACCCTTGGACATGGTGCTTGCAGTCTCGGACATGGTGTGGACCCCTGCAATGCATACAGTGGTGCTTAATGGGGCAGGAGGGGCCATGCTGACATTGGTAGTGGTTGAAGGCATAGCATCACCCAGCAACTGCTACTTGGATGATTTAGTATGTTTTTTAAAGGACTGGGCAGACATTGCAGCTGACCCTGTCTGTTGCCTCACTGCAAGAAATCCATTAACACCAAAACAAATATCACACTTGCTGTCCCATTTCCGCCAGAAGCATTTGTCATATTCCTGCCAACAGGGGCCAGAAAAGCAGATGCAGCACTTGTATCTCATTTATGTTACTGAAAAGGTCCCCAAACAGCCTGGGGCAATCTTCAGTAAGCTGCAGCAAAAGACTAACACCCCCACCAGCCAGTTTTTTTATGACTTAAAAGACTCCTCACTAATGCCTGTCTCTTTAAGCGGTGCTGCTTGGGCTGGGAGCCAATAGGTTGTCCCTCTGTTTAGTCCTAGATAAATCCCTCCCCAGTTGGTGTTTCCCAGGAGCCTAAATAATTTTGAAGGGTGTGATGCAGAAGAGGTCTTTAAGCGGTGCTGCTTGCGCACCTTTCGCCTAACCATTCGCACAAATGGAATGATAAAGCAGTAGACCATGTTATCTCGGTGCATGGAAGGGCTGGGAGCCAATAGGTTGTCCCTCTGTTTAGTCCTAGATAAATCCCTCCCCAGTTGGTGTTTCCCAGGAGCCTAAATAATTTTGAAGGGTGTGATGCAGAAGAGGGGGAAGAGTGGGGGTGATGGGGTGTCAATATCAGTCAAAGAACTCAGAAACAACTAACTGGTAGCTGTCAATCCAGGTGATAAGGGACTCCCCTGCAGAGATGGACACCTGGCTGGTGGATGGTTGAAGCATTCTCCTCAGGAACCAGCTGCGTTACTGTGTCTGTAAGCGCCCTTCCTCCGGAAATGTTCAGATTGCTCCTGCATCTATTGCCACGGCAAGATTACATCTAAGAGGAAACTGGAACAGAGATCTGATCAGAAAATACATTGCCCCACCAAGAAGGATCCCTGTTGCTATTGTTAGTACCCTCACAGGTCCAGGAAGTGGGACGGGAGGGGGAAGATAGTAACCCCAAGGAAAAAATTGGGCCAAAGTGGGTTAGCGATAGTACCAGGAACCTGGGTGGCCCAAGGGGGGTTAATAAGTCTGCCCCAGATCTACCCTGAGCAAGAGAGGGGCCAAGTGACAACTGCAGTAAAGGGGCTTGAGAGTGGGTGGCTGAGCAAGAACTGTTAGACAGGAAGGAAAAAAGCAGAGGAAATTCACTCCCTTGAATGCTCCCCTCAGAAATATTCATGTGAGAAATGGAGGTGGATCTGTCCCTGGTAGACATGGAGCCTGCAAGAGGGACCAACTTCCAATTGCGGTAGCCACCTCCCAGACCCCTCAGCCGCAGGTGGTGAGTCCACTACCACTGATACAGCTGGGGAGCAATTGGGGCTGAGGACTTTATGAGACCTCCTTGTTGAGGCACCCTCAAGTTTGGTCCCCCAAGAGCAAAGCATTGTGCAGTGGAGGAAGGGCTTATCTGGTTCTTAAGAAGGAAAATACACACGGTTACTTAATGAAGCCCTATCACACTTTTATGTTCCATAAGGTTCCTAAAAATGGGGGCGGGTTGAGGGGCAGGACGGGTTAGTTAGGTGCGGATACGGCCTGTGAATCGGGTCAATTATTATTATAATAGTTATTATTATTATTATTATTATTATTATTATTATTATTAATAATATTATTATGTAGAGCATTTTAAATTCAAAAGATATTCTAAAACTAAATGAAAGGAAATGAATGGGGCTGCAGTACTCTAAGGTGATCTGTGTTCACAACTGACTGGGAGGAAACGGCTGTTTTTTCGAAAATCAGCCGTTCGGCCAGAGCCCCATACCCAATGAAAATGCATGCAGCTAATCAGAGTTGTGTGAGTAGGAATTCTGAATAGTTAGTACAGGGAATGAGTACACATTTGAAATATGCAAACATACGTATATGTAAAGACAAATAGGCTGAGGTGTAATGCAGTAACCTATACAAGTCACATGTTTCAAAGTATTTAAAAAATAGTATAGTATAATGTAAGTGTGCAGTGTGTTTTAAAACTTAATTATACTGTTCAATACGTGTTAGTTATGTGTCAGGGTCTGTAGGGCTGTGTTATAACTGTGTTTTTATTGAAGAAAGATTTCCTCTGTTAGGCATTTACACCAGCCCTCAGCACAGGATTTCTGGAGGAAATTTGTTGATTTGCTTGTAACTGTATTGAAATGCCCAGATTCTCATTTAAATATAGTGTAAAACGTTTTTTTTTATATCTCTCCTAATTTGCAAATGTGTAGTGTAAAAATTCAGTAAGTCCATTGTTGGAAAATTGTCCCTAAAAACTATTCCAAAATACTGGTAACTTATATTAGACACCAATTCAAACAAGCGCGCAAATGCTTATAGTTGTATTCAGTGGTCGAAGTGGTGGGAAAAAAACTCTTAGCTTTCAGTAATTTGCCTTGAAAAAGTATTTTAAAGTGGGAAGAATTGGTAACACTAACTGACGTTAAAACGTGTGATATCTAATGCATAAAATCAATTTCTCATACCAAAGGCATACATTTATATGATTTATTGATCCCAGTCCGTCACAATTTTACAGGAACAAAATATCTGGATGCACTACTTCAGAAAGTTTTCTACAGTCTCTTTTAAGCCAGGAAAGTAGATTGCAAATGTTATCTGTTTGCAAAAATAATATTCAATGTTATTTACATGATAGATTTTTCTGTATTGTCTAGGTATACCTTCATTAATATATAAATTTATATAAATATAAATGATTTTCAATTGATATATAGCAAATAAGCTTAATAAGCATTTTTCCAATAATGACAGTGTGTGTTTATGTAAACATGTGTATAACAAGGCACCCCCCATTATCTCAGTGTCTCTGTTATCTTCTCCCTCACTTTTTCTTCACATCTCAGAATCTCTCTCCTCCCTCTCTCCTCCTCCATCCACACAACAGCCCTACCCCCTCCATCCATTCTCTACAGAAGCTGTGACATCTGATTCATTCAATCCCTCCCTCTGCCTTGCTTCTGTACGGGCTCCATAAACAGCTCTGTCTGCACATTTTACATTCAATTCTTTTATTTCTATTAACTTGCAAATCCTGGTCCTTGTAGGATGCATCGCTCTCTATGCCTTCCCTCCTTTTTGTAACCACAGGCCCTTCCTTTTCTACATGTAAAAGGTATGTATCATCCTATTATTACAGCCATTCTTTGCTTAAATAAGAGCCATTGGCCTTGCTTGTATCTATAGGATTTGCATTAGTCTGTGTAATAAAAATAATATTTGCCTGTGACACTTGTCATGCCTGCAATCCTTGCTCCTAAATATACAAAGATCCAGGTCAATGTTATTGACAGCTAACATTACAAAGCAGAACTGCTATTGTTTGAGTGTGTTCATTCATGTATTATTAATGAAAAAACAATAGGGTATATGCAGGATTAGCTATTTGTCACATTGTACCCTTCTGCTCTCCCTGCCCTGTTTTGCTGTCAGATATAATGTTACAGGATCCTATATTCAGTATAGTGATGCATCTTTTGTTATTCAAAGACCTATATATGGGAAATGCTTTAAATTATATCTGCAGCATTTCAGGTTCTGTGTTTATTCTGAAAAGCTTACCTAGGTATAACTTTTATTTAGCCATTCTAATTGACACACAATAAACCATGTTTGTCTGAGAATTTTAAATACACATTGATTTTGGTGATGAGAAAAAACATGTTTAAGTAAAATGTTTAAAATGAAGCATCTTGAACTGGTGCAAACAATGTAGATGTGCAGCAAGGTATATTTGTATTTGAGTTGTCTAATTTCTATATATTTCTAGGGGGAAATGACTTTACCTACGTAATAAACTGTTAACATTTATTTGCAATTAAGTAACATAACATCTGATAAGTGTAATTTAAAGAAGGCATAAAATATGTTCGTCAAGTTCTACCTTAGACTAATCTCAGTGGAGTAGTCTGGATGTTTGTTTACATTGTTTGATATGTATGTACAAGAGATATATTGTACAGGGTTCTTCGACTGTGTATAAAAATGAAGGGATTTAACACTTTCTTTAAATATGCACATGTAATGAAGTGAGATTATAGAATGTTGCATGGCTGAGTAATGTGAGCTGCTAACTTATAACATTATTGGATGAATGATCTATGCAATATTAATCCAATTAATCTGTGGAGGAGGGAGAGCACAGCTGGTTCGGGACCCCACAAGCATCAGAAGGGTTTAAATTGTTGCATTTAATCTTATTTTGTTAAATCTGCCTGTGTGGTTTTTCTTCTATAAATCCTTCAAAGATTTACTAATTCTTACTGTTAACAGAATTATCTGCAAAACCTAAATAAAGCTAATTTTACATTAATTTGACCTTTTATGGTGAATAATTCCTCTGTGAAATAAGTGATTCATTCTCTTTTAGCACCTCTCAGTCTATATTATTATTAATATTATTATTATTGTTTTACAAACGCAGAGAAGAAACTTAGCCAATTCAGTAGTTTGATATGAAACATTGGATCCATTTACAGCATTTTCAACAGTAAATGTATTTGATGGCATACGTCTCCCACTAAAGAATTCCAGGTTACTGACTGGAATGTGCTTGTGCTTTGAAGTAGGACCAGATGAGAGCTAATGATGTCATTGACAATTCCTGGTTTCACTTGATAAATAAATTGGGTGTTTTAAATCTATGGGGCTGATTCAGAGCCACACTTCCACATTTTTTTTACGTGCAAGTGTAGACCTGAGCAATACCATGTTGAATTTCAAGGGGTGGCTGATTTAAATTGTAAAACCAGAATTAAAATTAGGAGGTGAAGTTTCTTAGCTCAATTCTATTTTATAGAATAAACATAAAGCTATGCAGTATTTTAGTTCTATGTGTAAAATGAATGTATTTTCCCTGCATGCAAAATGTTTAAAATTAATTAACACCTCTTACTTTGAAAAATGGTTTAGCCGAACTGTACACTTGCACCTAAAAAAAGGTGGAAGTGCATCTCTGAATCAGACCCTATAACATGAAAATTGGTTAAAATATTAGGAGGTAACGCTTACTGCAACACCATCTAGAAGTAATATTTCATTAGAAATATATATTTTAACTTTATATTTTAATTTTGATGGAGTTATATCTTTAAAACAGCATTAAACTTGTTGAACTACATTACAATTCATTTGTAGTATTTTTCTTACTTTACAGAATAGATTGCATTTATAACATATAAGGGGAAATGTAAAAGACATATGGGATTGTGACAAATCCATGTTGCTAAATGTATCATCTAGGGATTTGGAGGGTAGACAGGTAAATCATTGTTAGGGGGAAAATAGTAACCAAAAAAAAAACACAGTGGCCTGGATTCAGAGTAAGGGTAAAACAGGTTCAAGTGTACAGCTCGGTTAAACCATTTTGCAAAATGAGGGGTGCTCATTAATCTTAAATCTTTAACATGCAGGGAAAATACATTACTTTTGCATACAGAACCCAAATACTGCATAGCTTTATGTTTAATCTATGAAAGAGAGCTGAGCTAAGAAATGTCACCTCTTAAATATAATTTTGATTTCACAATTTAAATTTACCTCCCCTCGCAGTTCAACATGGTATTGCTCAGGTCTACACTTGCACCTAAAAAAAGGTTTAAGTGAAGCTCTGAAACCAGGCCAGTGCCTGTCCCTACTTGCATATAGTAATTAGAAAGAGTTTACAAGCATAGCACTTCTTACCCCATAATTGGGAACAAACCTTTGAAAGCTTCACTGATTTTAATGTGATCAGCACTAGATTTTAAGAGCCAGGACTGAGAAAATAATAGAAGGAGGTCTGCATGACCCCCTGACAATAATTACTAGGCCAATTAGAACTATGGCTGGTTTCTTTTTGACTGCTCCTAATAAGTAAGGACCGGATTCAGAGTTCCATGCATGTGCGATGCGGAATCGCACAAGCTAATTTGACTACGGGCTATTCAAGGATGCGCTTTCGTGCATCCTATAGCTCACTCTGAATAGCACGTAGGGTGCTACTTCAGAGTTGTTTGCGGATGTGCAAGGCACATCAGACTTGTAAAAAAAAACAGTTGCTCCGACCGTAGATTTTTTTTTGTTTTTTTTTTAACATCTGTAAAATATAAACCTCTTCCCCCTCCGCAACCTATGTTAAAAAAATAAATAAATAAAGTCCAGGCCGACAGGGCATACTGCCGCTTGTAGAACTACAAGCACAAGCATGCCCATGAATGACAAGGCATGCTTACGCTTGTAGTACTAGTATCGGCAGCATAACCTGCACCAAAATCACTACACATGCCCATTTCTTTAAAAAAAACATACAGTGCCCTCTCCAAAAATACTATGAAAACGTCCACATGCCCCCCCAAAATGTAAAGATAAAAAAAAGCCTATACCCGTCCCCTTCCTTAAAAGAACTACAAGCATCAGCATGCCCATGGATGCCAGCCAGGGGCCGCTGCGCAGAATATATGCCCCTATCACATAAAAAAAAAAATTAAATCAGGGTTGCGACGTTCCACAAAGGTTTTTTTTTTTCCGTAAAATTTCTTCTTCGCTCACATCGCTGCCTGCTCATTATACGCAGCGAGTAAAAAACTATTGAATTGGCGTATTTTTTACGCGAAATGATCAGCGAAGGCGTCATATTTTTTACGTCCTAGTATTTTTGAAAAATACGCCAACAATTGAATCGGGCCCACAGAGTTTAGGACCGAAAAGGTAAAAGTACGGATTTGTTAGACAGTAAGAGATAGGGATATGACAGCTCCCCAGCGCTGTGTGTCCTGCCTGCTACAAACTTTAGTATCAATTTGTTAAGATTGGTTAAT
>WWET01006518.1:47122-61346 GCA_011038615.1 Limnodynastes dumerilii
ACTTTTTTAATATGAAGGTTTAGTGTATGATTTTGGGTCTACTTTTAGGATCTTATGTGTGATTTTATGGAGATGGGGGTGGTCTGATCTGGGGAGTGGGGGGGGATTCACAAGTCTTTGTATGAGTCTTCTAATTTTATCTTAATTCCGTTTCTTATTGAGTTATTGATATATATGTATTATAATAAGTACAGTATGTTTGATTTAATCTGATAATTTATTTGTATGAATTAACATAATTGTGTAGCTTAAATTGAATATTTAAGATATTAATGTAAATAAATATATTATTTATCATATATTATGTACATAATTACATATTATTTAGATATTGATATGCTATATATTTGGTAACATTTTGATATATTTTTTTTTACCTGAGTTCTTTATAATTATCACTGTAGGTCAAATGAATCATAGGTCAAAGATTTAAAATATTGGGTATAAATTATCCTATCTCAAGGTGGGAATCTTGTTATAAATATATTTATATTCAAAGATTTAACTAAGCTTAACCTAAAACACTAGAAAACAACAAAGTAGAGTCTTATTTAAAAATTTTAATCTTATTGCTGGCTTTGAAAATCAAACAAACGGCACATATTTCCTTAAAAAACTTTATTTAAAACATTAAAATTTTCTTTATAACTCTGTATTATTACATTTCATTCACTGTTGATATGCATTCAAAGAATTTAGGAGGTTCACTCGAGTCTTATGATGTTTAGAAGTCTTCTAATTGCATTTAAATCTAACATACAATTCCAATTACCTTCAACACGAAGGAAGTGCAGTCCAGAGTTCTGCCCGCTTGCCGACTTAGTTGTAAAGGAAACTTTGTGCTCGGTAGAAAAAGTTGGCTTCACTGACACCGGAGGCAGACTGGCTTGAGATTTCCTGGGGTATTCATATGCTCCCACCTATTGTAGAGTTCTGCTATTCGGACAGGACAACTATGGTGTTTAGTATAGTTTCAAGATGCATCAACAGAGCTTTCTTTAAATCTTTGAAAGTATATAAAACTGTTGGAGTGAATCTATCTGTTTCTTCTGCATTTCATCTAGATCTCTAGACTTTCTTTAGGCAGTAATTTAAACACTGTTTCATATTAATTAAACCATTTGTTGCTCTACAATTGAGACATAGGTGGAGTGATCTGGAGGACAGGAAGACAGATTTTCCAGGGCAGGGTGGGTGGAAAGGGGGCTCCAAGTATAAATCCTGCACATGGACCCATTCATTTCTTAAAACACCCTTGTGTAGGACAGATACAATTGTAACCAATGCTTGCTATGGAGATGTGGCTTCAGTATGACAAATATATAATCAGATACACAGATTAAATAACTCATTGTCAATTACAATTGCAGTTTAGCTTCTGTTGTGTTTTATAGCACTAATGAGTAAAGGCAATAAATGGTGAGCAAGATTTGGTAATATTTTTTCTTTCTAAGACATGGGGAAGTGAAGACATGGGGCCAGATCAAGAATTAGTAAGGACAGGTGATTTCCGTTCAAGATACCCATGGTGGCGTTGCGAGTCACCGCACCGATGGCTGTCATTACAAAGTAGGGACAGCCGAAACTTGCTTTTCTGCTGTGTCTATTTCGAATGACAGCCGTTTTAGATTTTTTTAATGAATGGGTGAGTCCCTCTTTGGGGACTTAGGGTTTGGCTGCAGGGGGGAGACTTAGGGTTAGACTGGGGGGGAGACTTAGGGTTAGGCTGCAGAGGGGAGACTTAGGGTTATGCTGCAGGGGGGAGACATAGGGTTAGGCTGCGGGGGAGACTTGGGGTTAGGCTACAGGGGGGAGACTAAGGTTTAGGGTTATGGAGTGGGTTGGGGATAGAATACTTACTTTCCTTTTGGAGCACCGTGTTCGGTGCTTGGGGGATTGATTGCTATGCTTCAGCGAGGTATAAGAAAGTGATATCCCTGGCAGTTTAGAACTGGCTGGGAGCGAATGGTCCTATTGAAATAGGGCCATTTGCAATGGGGACCCACACTCCCATGGTGATGGACATAGATATTTAAATTGTACAGTAAGGGCCCTTATGCACAATTAAGTATTCAGCACGGAAGGGTTTTTAGCACAGAAATCTCAGCCCTTTGATGTAAGGCAAATTCTCTAAGATATATGGTATACAGATATATGGTGACTGTCTGCTTTATGTCAAATACATGTACTGTGTAGAGCAAATACTTGAACATTTAGATGGATAAAATCAGTGACCAGTTACCACAGATTTAGAGCACGTATAACTATTGTGTTGGGAGTTCAAATCATGTAACTATGCACCAGAGACAGACTTTAATTTTTAAACAAGGACAGTTTATTGTTTATGTCCAGGAGACAAAAGCATGACGTTATACATTTCCTAATAGCTCTGCTCTTAAGGTACTAAATATGCATTTTGTGGGTTGTGTTTTAAAATCCCATTAAGAAATATGTAAATAGAAATGTTTAATGTTCCTTTAGATTTTGGGATTAACAATAAATATACTCCCAAGTGATTGCCCCCCTTCAATCTATACTCAATTCTGCTTCCAGGCTCATCTTCGTCTCACGCCGCTCTACCTTGGCCTCTCCTTTATGTCAAACCCTCCACTGGCTTCCTGTCTGCTTCAGACCTCTCTTTAAACTCCTCACCGTCACCTTTAAGGTCATCTCCTCATCCACTGCTCCCTGCCTCTCTTCCCTCATCAACATGCACACCCCTTTCCGCCCTCTCCGTTCTGCTAACCGATGCTGTCTGACCTCTTTACTCACGCCCATATTCAGGACTTCTCCTGTGCTGCACCTCTGCACTGGAATGACCTTCCTTCTTCAGTCAGACTCTCCCCCACATTGCAGGTCTTCAAGCGCTCACTCAAAACGCACCTGTTCAGGCTAGCCTACCCCTCCTCCACTTAACATCCACACTGCATCCTTCATCTATCCCTTCTCTTCCTTCCCACTCTCCTCCGCTCACACCAGCAGTTCACTTCCTTCCCTCTCCTTATGTCTTCTGTAAGTTCTTCCCTCCCACATAGTGTGTTAGCTCACGTGAGCAGGGCCCTCCATCCTAATGTTGTTCTTTCCTCCACCATCCCTCCTCACTTTGTACCCTGTTGTCCCCCTCTGCTACCCTTTTACCTAATCCCCACCTGGTGGCTCCCTCTCTACCTCTCACTGCGCTCTATCCTCGGATACCTGATCTTCCAAGCTTGACACCTCGCATTTTGCGTTGCGTTCTGTGCTTTCTTCACTTTATTGTGTATCTGTGATATTTTTATAGTCATATTGTATTGAATATATACTATGCTGTCCATCCCTACCCTGTATGTCTGTACTGTATTTTGTTGTATTTTGTTGTATTTTGTATGGCGCTGCGGACACCTTGTGGCGCCTTATAAATAAACGATAATAATAAAAATGATAATAGATGTGTCCGAATTTAGACCTAACTATTTTTATATTTTGATGACTTCTTTTTTTTAGCCTGTGGCATGACAATCCCCAAAATTTGTGTACTATCTCCCTCTATATAAGTATATAAGTAAAATAAGATGATAAAGAAGGCTACATTTTTATACCAGGTTGTAGAGGAAATATTTGATCAAATATGTTGGTGTTGTATGGCATATGTAAATAAATTAAAAAAATAAATGTTATAAATATATATGGGGAGTGGATATATATCTGCATGATAGTGTCACAAATATGTAAATATTCAAGAGGGAGGGAACATAGGTCTGAGAAAATATGTAAAGGATGTTCTTCCGAACAGCATCTGACAGGCTAAATCTGTTCTTCACCGATACACAATTAATGAAAAACAGCATAAGCCTGACAGCCGTTGTTAGTGAGTTAAAAGCGGAGTGTTCAAGAGCATTGGATGGTCTGTTAGTATTGCCGGTTGTCAGTTTGCTAATGAGTCTGACAGCCAGCAATTCCACATTTGTGGCCAGATTTACTAAGCTGCAGGTTTGGAAAAGTGGAGATGTTGCCCATAGCAACCAATCAGATTCTAGCTGACATTCCCTAGTGTGTAATAGAAAATTGAAAACAAGAATCTGATTGGTAAATCTGGCCCTTAGGGTTTTGTATCATCACCTTACCCCTTCCTGTTTCTATACAGACGTATCCATAGACCTGGTGTAGTGTATGGCCAGCTTCAGGAATCTGTGTTATAAGGCTATAGATTGTAAAAGTGAAGACTGGTGTCTTGTACCTTGTTGGTATATCTAGTAATGCTTAAAGCAATATTATTTATCTTTTATAATGTGTTTAAGCACCCCTTTAGCAGGTGTTTATTTATTTGCATATATCAAAAATACATGTTCAGAACACAAGACATGTTTTTTCTCCCTGTTAGTTTTGTGATGTCAGCTATTTAGAGGGCAGATAATGTGGTTTATGCACAAATATAATACATTGCAAAGTGGCAAGAAATACATGCATTTGTTATTAAATAAACTATTGTTATTATCCCTCTAATGAATAGCTATTAATAATAATAATGGCCCAGATCCAGAACAACGCTTGTGAGCGGATTTACGCATGGCTGAGATGTAAAATCGCCTTTTGGTAAGTACTGCGCATGCGCACCATAGAAAATACGCACATTAACGTAGCGTAATTGTGAACGTATGGGCCATTCACATATGTGTCACGTAAATACTTACGTGTGGGCGTGCCAATTTTACGTGAGTCCAAAATACGTCTGAAATACATTAAGTAGGCGGGGGTTTGTATTTAAAGTGTACAGTATGGGCGTGCTTAGCTGCGTAAATTCATGTTGCCCATATGTACGTGTGCGTATCACTGCGGTTACGTTGGCAAAAGTTAAGGTAGGGTTTGGAAAGCGTATCTTGACAAAATACGTTCGTTCAAGGGGTGTGCCTAGGGGAGTGTATAGAATGTACGCACACGAAAATACGCTACGCGAATAAACGTACGGCAAACGTAGTTCTGGATCTACCCCAATGTTATTAGAGGGTTATTTATGTTTAAGATTACATTGTAAAATGTTGACTTCATGGTGAATTTCTAAGGACAGATAATGGCTGGCTCTTTCATAATGCATACCTAGTCATTTTGAAATATGTTCCATTTAGTATAGCTTGGTTTCCCGAAACATCTTGAGTATGGACTGGATCCAGACTTATGAAAAGGAAGGGGATGTCTTGCAAATGGTAGGATCAGAAAAGGCAGACTATTCGGTAAAGGTGCATGTTAAGCGCCCTTCATATTATCCAGACTTTATTCAGGTAATCCAGTGTTTCAATATAATGAAGTTATATTGATGGATTTGAATCTTCCAATTCCTCTTTTTGTTTTGGCTTTAAAATTTGCATTAATCTTCTGTGCAAAATCACAGATCCCTATTGTTTGTCAATAAGTGGTGAGGGACTCCTGCTTTCTTCCTGTCCCTTAATAACTCAGTAATGCAGACTGATGTCCCTTCAGCTGTATGTGACCTGCCAACCTCTGTCTGTCTGAGGCTTTGTCTAATTGGATTAATGAATGTGTCAAGTTTATAGAGATAGTGGGATTTTCCTTGAGTGACTTCATGACATATTAGTGACTGATCAGCTAAGAAGCAGCTACAATTAAAAGGGAATAATAAAATAGGCAAATGTTTGAGTTGTCTCTTATACACCACCCAGTCATTCATATCTTAATTGAATACCAAAAGACATATTTAGCATTCTAAAAGGGGGCATAGATTATAAAAACAGAACTAAGAAAAAGGGTGTAAAATCACTAGACACAAGGCTGAACTTCCTTCTCTCAAAGACTTTTATACACTGCCTTCTAACTTCCCCACCCTAAACCCTCCTCAAATGATTCCCCATTGGATAAACCTATCTATCCAAACCTGATGCTGATCTGAAGCCTTAGTCAGACTGAGCCTGCCATTTATCTGTACCTGTGCCTAAGATGGCACTCATTTTTCCTTCTGAAGTTAGATGGAATTATATTTTACTATGTGTTTCAGAATATTTTTTTTTTTTAGATCTACAATTCTTGGTTGTTTGGGAAATTTTTTTTATTTAAAGCATACCCTACAACTTTACCTATTTAGCTGTTACATGGCTCCTGTATCAGGAATGGCAAAGTCTGAGCTACCCGGAAATTCCCTCTCCCACCTTCCACCCCTGTAGCATTTGATCACTATAACAGCCCTGGGGTTAGACTCCCACAGCTCTGCTAAAGTATCAGTCTACTCTCTTTTAAGTTCTCTACATGTATGATAAAGTGTAAATTGAGATCCAGCTCTTATTCTACACCTTATCATATGTGCAAATGAAAGGGGCTGAAAGACATGCCCCATGGGTGGAGCAAGCCACACCCACTTTAACAACACCCCCCCACCACCACCACCACCTCTGAATGTACCAATTTTTCATAAGTAAATATTGGAGGATATGTTTAAAGTCTCATTTACAATATCATTAATATGACCAGCAGCATTGCTATTTATTGATGCACATGGCAGTCAAACAGTGTTGCAAGAAGTGGGGACTGTAGTGCATATTAACAGAGTTAAGCAGATCTCTGTGGTGTGATGATGGCTACATTGACCATGACCTATTGGGAGATATTTTGATTACAGAAATCAATGCACGTTTACATTCATACCTGAATAAAGTGGCGGAAATACCAAAGGGAATGGAAGCACTGAGATCCAGGCACTAGCCTGCAGGGGGAAACTTCCATTGTCCCCCTCTGTAGTGACTGGTCCTTGATTTGGCTTTTCAAGGCTCCGGTAAAGGGCCCAAAGCCAGTAATTAGCTATTACTGGCTGTGGGCTCTGTTAAAAAGCATTAAACTTACCTTTTCCCAGGAATGCACTGCACAATGTCATGATGTCATGACATCAGGCCACTGCCGCCCCCTCCCCCTTGCCTCCAGGTGTCAGGGCAGAATTTACGTCACTGCCTGAACCTAATAGTTCCAGATTGCAACGTTATATTATGGTTGCTAACTTTTGTTAATGAATATCATTGTGATAACATATTCAAGGCACTGCACCAAAGGAGTGTATCTTGTACCACCAAAGGAGTCCGTCATGGAAATATCCCCACCCTTGGATTTGTCTAGCGCTGCCAGGAAAACTGTTTCTCTTTATTATTTCTTAAAACAAATGGCAGCATCAGTATTTATTGATTGTTATATTATCATTGAATAAATACTTTCAGTATGTGAATAGGAGATCTGCTGATGTCTTCATCTTTATAGAAAAACTAAAAGCAGGTGACACTGCAGCTGACCAAACTGTATTTTTCATATCTGCCTCTATTACTGAAGTCATGTTGTCTTAGCTAACTGCCAGTTTTTTATTACATCTTCCATAAAACATGGCCATCTCCATGGGCTTCAATGCAAGGAAATAGGACACAATTTGTAAATTCTGCCATCATACCACAATGACTTCTGAAAATGAATCAACAGGGAAATTACCAAATATTTCAGAGTCAGGAAAATGGCAAATATGCAATATATTTTACTTGACTTACTTTTGCATACCATGGATTTCAGCAACACTTTTGGCTCAGTGATCTCCTCCTGCTTCTGATTTGACAGTTTAGACAAGGGGATATGCCTGTTGCGTGGTGGACATTTCCCTGACCTGTCTCTAGGGACTGCTGTGAGATTTATTGTAGTGTGAATATCCTTTAGACTTGCACCTAGGGGCTGCTACTTGGACTTTGCCTTTTTTATTAATTTACATCACCTGAGCAGCTAGGTGCTGGTCATTTTGCCTTGTTTGTCTTGCTTGCTACTTGTGTATTCCAGTCCTGCTGTTACCACTGTGTTCCTTTGTGAACAAGCTGCCTTTTTTCCTGTATGTTGTAAACCCTTTGCTTTTTGTAAATATTTATGTTCAATTGTATTTGGGTTTTTATTGTGCTCCAGTGTTCTGTTATCTGATTTTTGTTTGTATTTATGTGCATCTGGATATTTGTATTCAGTATACCTTTGTGCTCTAACATCTTGTATTTTTGGTTACTTCTGCTTTGTGTTCCGTGTTCCCTCTGATTTCTGTTTTGTATTTGTACTCTATAGTGTTTTTGCCTGTAGTTTTCTTTTGTATTGTTTCCAGTTTTGTAATTGTAACTGTTGCACCCAGTTTACATTCTCTTTTTACTGGTATTCTTTTGTTGGCAATAATAAATACTTGTTTTTTCACCGATGCCTGGTTATAAGTGCTTTATTGCACCTGTGTTACGACACTCCGGGTTTACCTGGTAGAGTACCGGAGTGGTCGTGGGGAAGATGGTAGACTGGAGTGGCGCCCCGGTTTTACCTTGGCAGAGAGCTGTATAAACTACAAATACATACTTTCCTGAAAAATTAGGAAGGTAATGTAAATAAAAAGCATTTGTAAAAGAATTTTGGTGTAATAGATTATTGACCGTTAGTTAATATATTAGCTTTACAAATTGATGTTGTAAAAACATTGATTTTACTGAGCAATTAATCCTTGTTACCAGAGAAAATTTGTATAGTACAGGACATAAAAGCAAGTTTTTCTGTGATGTGTTCTTCTCTTTTTTTCTTACATATACAGTATTTGATTTATTAAGTTTACTGTAATTATTCTACTGACATGTGTAGCACCAAAAACACAGAATATATGTTCCACACCCCCCTCTTATGAATGTACTGATTAGCAAGACACAAACCAGCAGGCATGTTCTGTCAGTTGCCCAGTAAAATCCTTTGGTAGATGTATATTGCATTGTCTGCCCCTCTGTATGCTTAGAATTTGGGTATTTGAAGCATATTGGGCAGTACCCCATTGCCACCAATATTATGGCATTTAAGCAAAGAATCGGATGCTAGGAGAAGGTAAGAAAGATTTGTGATAGGGATATAGCAGAATTGGGTATTTTTCACTGTGTAGAGTATAACTATATTTATTTGTCTGTGTGAATGTACAGAATTCCAGAACACATCTGGATAGCGTTCACTTCATTACTTTTTCTTTGTCTGACAGAGCAGGAAACAAACCCCAGATGGGATAAAGTGACAGGCATTATATGTGACCCTACAAACTGTGCCACCTTATATGGTGGTGGAAAAGCATGTGCGATGTTATACCTAATTCCCAGCAATATATATGGTGACACCGTTGTTTAAAAGAGGGGTTTCACTAGAGCAGTAATTACAGCACCAAGTGTATAATATAAGCCTGAAAATGCTGTTAACAAAATAGATAGTGTACTAGCGGTGTACTAAACTCATACTAAGATATTAACACAATACTAAAACTTACATAGAAAATCCGTAATATTTTAAATTTACAAATGGGAATATTGAAAATAGATAAAATTAGAAAATTTAAAAAACATATATTTATTTTATCTGGAGCTGTAGCAGAGGAAAGTGCAGTGCTGAATTTTTTGGGCAAAGAACCCCCCACTAAAAATGTATACAGTATGCAACCAGGCATGTTGTATCAATATGATCCATCTGTTTTCTAAACTCCTTTCCACTGGATTTCTGGAAGTGTTAAATATGCACTTTAGACAGGTCATTGATTCAAATAATGTAACAATAGTAATACCAGCCAACTATTGTGTATTCCGAGGCGTGTGTAGGACAGCGGATGTTGTAGAGGAAGCTTGGAGGCCAGAGATGATACTTGCGCATAAGAGCAAGGACGGACTAGGGGGTAGCAACAAGGCTCTGGAACGGAGTGAGATGCTCCAGGTATTGAGAGAGACTGATGGCTCTGGCGCCGGACTGGATCACACAGGGATAGACTGGGTCTCATGAGACAGGCTAGAAAGAACGGGGTCCTTGATATGTGTTGGGTGGCAGGACAGGTCAGCGTAGGCAGGCTGAGCCAGATTAGCACAGGCAGGCTGGACTGGATTAGCACTGGCTGGCTGGACTGGATTAGCACGGGTAGGCTGGACTGGATTAGCACAGGTAGGCTGGACTGGCTTAGCACAGGCAGGCTGGATTGGATTAGCACAGGCAGGCTGGACTGGATTAGCACAGGCAGGCTGGACTAACTTCAGATCGGCTCCACGAGTAACCCTTGAGTAACAAAGTTATTCTGGCACTGAAGGATCAGTGCACAGGATTTAAATAGCCTGCCCTGGCTCAGAATTGGGTAGCCAAGTCATGTGCCTCCCTTGAGCAGGCTCCCATTGGTTGCTGCAGATCATGTGTGTCAGAGCAAGATGGCGGCACCCATGCACCAGAGATCAGCAGTGTTTGGCGCCACAAGGAACACGTGGCGGGAAGCAGTCATGGGGCAGTGAGTGAGTAGAGGGACACACTTTCTCTAGAGTCCCAAACGATATCGGCGCCATACACTACGGACCGTATTCACACCCAAGAAGCAAAAGCTTCTTAGGTGGGGATATTTTGTAAATGACCTACTACGTAAATGACCTACTAGGTCATTTACGCAATCTACGTACCAGTTAGGTAGTTTCAGTAGAAAGAGGGGGCATAATGCTGCCTCGGGGTGTGCTTAGTTAGAAATGGGAGGGGGGAGGTGGGGAGGGGCATTGTCCATGCGTGGTTTGCTTCTTGAGAAGGAAGGAAACTATGCACGGCAATGTCTGTGTGGAAACTCCGCATGGTTAGATAAGGTAGCCGGCTGTGGGTCCCCGCTTAGAACGGCCCTATTTCGATAGGGCAATTTCCTCCCTGGCTTGGATTTTGATTGCATATGCCTCGATGAAGCATTGCAATCGTACCACGGAGCACCGAGCTTTCGGTGCTCCGAAAAGTAAGTAAAAGAAGTCCCTTAATCCCTTCCCTAATTCTAACCCTAAACCTACCCCTCATTACCCTAATCCCAAACCTCCCTTCCAGGCAGCCTGACCCTAACCCTCCCTTCCTTGCAGCCTGATCCCAACCCACCATCTCCTGCAGCCTGACCCTAATTGTCCCTTCCCTGCAGCCTGACCCTAACCCTCCCTCCCCTGCAGCCTGACCTTAACCCTCCCTACCTACCCCGCACCCTGGAGAGGTTACTCACCTTTCCCTCAGTCTGGCGATAGTGGCGGCGGAGGGATATTGGCGGTATTTCCGAATCAGAATGGGTGAAGTATGCCGATCGGAATACTTACCCATTCTGAAAAAAAAATTATAAGCTGGTGAGTATTCGAAATATCTGAAAAGCGACTTTCGGTTATCCCTATTTCGGAAATGAGAAGTTCTGATTGGTGACTGCAACCGAAGGTAGCCCTATGGTACTCCTAAGTGCCATAAGGTACCTAAAAACAGTTAGGGGCAGGACGGGTGAGTTAGGTACGGATCTGTCCACACCTTACTCACCTGTATCTGTGAATACGGTCCTACATTATTTTCAGCCTATAATTGTCAGAAAATGTACTTTATTTTTTAATTTACTTTTATTGGAACGGATGCAGACTCAAGCACGCTTTCCATACATTTGGGAGTCTGTCCGTCTGAATGAGAGGGGGGAGTGCACGCCCCCTGTTACTCCCCTCTCTCGTTCAGAACAAGTGTGGCTTATGCTGAAAATCGTTGCCGATAACACAATAATTGCAAAATCGAACCTATAATTGCTCTGGTGTATGGCCAGCTTAAAGTACCAAACTATAATGTGGTTATGTGACTGGTATGGAAAATACTATGGATTTTGATATATCCGCTTAATAAGTATTTTATCATTTCTTAGATGTATATCTAAATCTATTTATTTTTTAGACTGCTAATTGCATTTGTCTGAGATTGGTAAAATTTTATATTAAACCCAGTAGCAGACTCTAAGCTCCATCATAAGGCCCCTAGAAAAATATGCAGTGTCATGTCATTCTTTCAGATTGTGCCTAGGGGAAGCCTGACCACTAAATCCAGCCCTTCTTTTTGGTGAATTTTCTGTTCGTTCACCATTCAAAGATATAGGCTTGATAGGGAATTTAAAATACAATATAATATTTTGTCATTGGTTATTTTTTTTTATTTGGTCTGTGAAGCATAAATTTCACATTTTGGTAAACTTGCATTAACTTTTTGGGTTCTATCATGAAAATATTAAGGGAAATGTTCTTTTTTTCTTAGATTTTTCTGAAAGTTACATTTATGCGATTGGTGAAACCATAAATATTTCTTGTAAAATGAAGCAGATAGCAGCATGACTAGGGGGTACGGACTGCACCAGGATGACAGAGCCTCCGCTCATCACCAATTAGTAAAGTTAAAGCAACGCTTAAGCACTGCAGCCACGCAAATGCCAGGAGGTAGTGGGTGCACCATGCAGCCTCATTGCTTTAATTTAGCTATGAGCTGATTGCCAGCAGTGCAACCATGGCACATACACAGGCTTGCCCATCACTTTATTACCAGCAGTGGGCCAGAAAGGCATTGAGTCTATATCACAGCGCACAGCTCTGCTGCAACAGCACCATTTACTGAGAATAGAGCATGTCGTGGAGGAGAGTAGAAAAAGGAGAGAGATTCAGGGACAACAGCCAGATTAAGTGAATTAGTAAGTAAATAAGTAAAGCAATAAGTTGTGAAATGGCCAGGAGCTGGAGAGAAAGGATGGCTGGAGAAATACAAAGAGAGGGTGGGGGAGGAATGGCTGGAAACATACAAGGGGGAGAATTTAGGATGGCTAGAGCCTTGACACATGCAAGGAGGAGACCTTTTTTACTACTTGTAACTATGTAAATACAATAAGATATTGTAATTTAAAAGTTTTATTTTAATTTTGCTAGTTTTCTATTACCATTACATGTAGTAATATATGGGAGTAATGATTTATGAGTAAAAATACAAAAAACATTACTAAAGTCTTATATGGAAGGTGCACCATGGGAGGTTACACTATGAGTTACTGTACCGGGTGACATTTGAGGTAGTGAACAAAATGGAAAAACATAGTGAGGGACATTAAATATAGTTAAAGTTTTGTGTGGATCAGGAGATAATTAATCAAATTAAAACTCATCATGACCAGGGTCATAAAACACAAGACTGTTCCAGGAGCTTAAATTTTGGCTAATGGACCTGATTCACAATTGATTAAGACCTCAGACTTCCATATGCTAAGTACGAAAGTCTACATATAAATGGTACTGCGCATGCACATATCCGCAACGAAGTGCAGCCAATCAATGCTGCACTCCATGCGGATCTGAGCCTATGCAGCATGCCCACCCCCTATGTGCAGGAAATATGCATGGGCGGTGGGCAAATGCATGCAGATCGTGCAGTAAGGTCTTGGCTATGTCCCTATGTTTGATTCAATGCGGAATACATAGGGTAAAGGTCCTGTATGCTGATTCACTATCGGGAATGCCCTGCTCTCCTACATGCGGACTTGTGAATAACAAAATCCGCACGATAGCCTCCGCTGCAAAGGCTACATGGTCCAGCATGCCTACAAATGAAAACTTCAGTGATCAATGGTTTCTAATATGTTGTAGAAGAGCTACTGTAAAGCGCTACGTAATGATGACATTATATAAAAAAAACAGTTTACAAATAAATAATACATTTACAGCATGATGCTTCTCTATGGGAGATGATCTGTGAGTACATACTGTAACTTGTTTCATGTAGTGACCAGGGACCAGATTCAGACTTACGCAAAATGCTAATGTTTTCCCACACAATGGGCCTTATTCACTAAGGACAATATTTTTCATAAAAATCGCATCGCGGGGCATTGCGGCCGATCGCGGCGATTTCCCCGCAAATTTTTTTTTTTTGGCCCGAATTCACTAAGCTGCGATTTTTTACAAACACACGCGATGCCCCGCGATGCATTTAGGGCTTAATTGCGGTGATTTTAATGAAAAAATCACCGCGATTAGCCCTTTAACTAATGGCAGCATATCGCGTGTATTAAAAAAATCCTAAATTCTGCATGTGTGCAACGTGCAGGCATGCTGTAGTCATTGAATTACAAGGATCAGCAAAGAGCTCTGCTGTTAATTTATTTCATCTTCACAATATAACCATCGGCCCCTACTGGTGGGAGGTTAGTGTGAATTCGTCGCGGTCAAGGTGAGGAGCTGTCATCGTCCGCTCCAGCCCAGAAGACATCGAAAGAAGAAAGAATAAAGAATAAAGGAAAATTGAAGGTTCCCAAGATGCGGACAGCTAATGGTGAGTTTTAACATTTTTTATTATTATTATACACATGTACCACTTTGTTTTATACACTTAGATTAGGAGAGATGACCTCCTAAGGTAAGTGCATACACGTAGGGGGTAATGTTAGTTAGGTTTA
>WWET01006519.1:0-5000 GCA_011038615.1 Limnodynastes dumerilii
CATCGGCGTAGGTCTGGATCAGGCCCCTTGTTCCCCACCCTCACCACTCCCAGTGAGAGTCCACCAGATCTCAGTCCTTAGCACTCTGCTCCTCTTCCTGTACACCCCCATGTTGGGTGAACTCAGAGCTGAGAGTAAGTGCTGGAAATTAGTGACTTCTAGGCTAAACCATGATGATTCCAGGGGGAGTCAAGGTAAATATATTCTTTGCATGCAGGGATATATCTTTGAATTGCTTACTGCACACAGATACTGACCAGCTTTACTATCACACTGTTATTTAGACTTGGGATAGGAAACATCACCTCTCAACTCTAATACTGTTTGCAACAGATGAAATATGACTCCCCTGCAATCAACATGGTTAAGCCCAGGAGTAACTCATTTCAAGCACTTACTTAAGTCTGGATCCAGCCCATTAGCACCAGGGGCATAAAGGAAAAATGGTGCTTCCTGACCCTGAAATCCAAACTAACTTAACCTTAAATATTATGTAAAATATTATGTTACTGACGCCCCCTTAAGCTTTGTGCCCTGGCCGACCACCCCTATGGAACAGCCCTAGTTACGGCCCTGTGTGAACTTACCAGCTCCTCAGCCTCCAGTACCACCTCTATGCTAATGTCATCCAAATTTACATAACATCCCTTGACCTCACCCCCTCCCTTCTTTCTAATGTGTCCTCGTGTCTCTCCACCATCACCTCTTAGATGTTCCAACGTTACCTAAAACTCAACAGTCAGAACTAATATTCTTCCCTCCTCACATACCGCCATTACGCCCATCCTTTATATCACCATTGGCATAAAAAAGTTCTCCTGGTCCTAGTTTGACTGTTCTTTTGTGTTGGTAATGTTCCAACAAGTTTAACATGAAAGAGAAGAAAATGTTTTAAAAATTCGTAATTTTAGAACAAATAGTCATAAAAGCTTCAGGAATGCACTCATATTTTCAATGTCTTGCATCCTAACATATCAGATGAATCTTTACTGTTGAATCTTTACTGTTTCTTCTTTCTTCAGGGGTGCCATGCTCCCCAATGAATATGCAATGGAGAAAACACAGAATATGCTACAATTGTGTAGTGTGAAACCTCTCATAACCAGCTATATATTCAACTGTTGCACTCACACATTTAAGATATCTTGTCAAATTGCATGTATCAGGCTCTCCTTTCCTTTCCATCCTCATTTAATTTCCTCCGTATGGTTAAGGGTTTCAAAAATATAGAAAAGAAAAACACAGAGATACGTAACAGCGCTCAGAGCCACGATATATAGATCTTTTACTGTCCTTCTTAAGCTGTCCTTCACAACCGATGGTCCTTACTTTAACAAAATTCTTCTCCCTTAGTTCACTCTCCTTCACTGTCTTTCTTCCTTCTCTGATAAATCAGCTCCCCCCTGTGTCCACCGGAGGTATATGCAAGTGAAAGAAAAATCTAAACAGTGTGATATGTTTCTTAGACGTGTGTTGTATAGCGTTAAAGGTTGAACTCACATTTTTTCCTCTAGTTTACAGGCCTTCTGATACTCTAAGTTTCTTCTCCAAGGTCCTTTTCTCCACTTTTCAAGGAAAATCTCCCACAATATAAAAATGGAGATACAGAGACAAAATATAGTGTAATACGTTCAATTTACCCTTTATCAGTAGTAATTGTTATAACTCACAAGATTTGTTTCTTGTTTTCAGCACAAAGTTAATGTTGACTCCTTTTTCTCTCCTTCCAAATGTAAATCTTTATTACCCCAAGCACAAGCACCCCACTCTCCAAAGAATCACCGCCTCCCACTAGGTGTAGGTGTAAGCATGGAGGCGTGGTTATCAAGAATTGCATGGACGGAGCACATATACGCCCGTAAGTACACTTGGAAAGAACAGAGTGGTCTAGGGGCTTGTAAGTCACCAACAGCCCGTCCGGGGGAAGGGGAGTGTAGGGGTTGTTGGTGGGTGTTTCCTTGCTCCGGCTGTGCGTATAATTGCCTACATAAAACATACGGATCTCTGAATAGGGCCCACTATCTGCGTTCAGGATCGCCATATCAACTGTGGTTGGAACTAAATATATGAACAATGGGGTAGATCCAGAACAACGTTTGCCGTACGTGTATTCGCGTAGCGCATTTTCGTGCGCGTAAATTCATTACACTCCCCTCGGCACACCCCTTGCATGGACGTATTTTGTTAAGATACGCTTTCCAAACCCTACCTTAACTTTTTCCTACGTAACCACAGTCATACGCACACGTACGTATGGGCTGAACGAATTTACGCAGCTAAACACGCCCATACTGTACACTTTAAATACCTCCCCCCGCCTACTTCACGTATTTCACACGTATTTTGGACTAAAGTAAAATTGGCACGCCCACACGTAAGTATTTACGTGACACATACGTGAATGGCCCATACGTTCACCATTACGCTACGTTAATGTGCGTATTTTCTATGGTGCGCATGCGCAGTGCGTACAAAACAGCGAATTTACGTCTCAGCCACGCGTAAATTCGCTCCGACGCGTAGTTCTGGATCAGGCCCAATGTGTCATTTCTTACTTTGATCTCATTACAAGATACAGTCTCTCTTCTAGTGCTTCCGTTAGAGTTTTAGTGACAACAGGATCCTTTTATATTTATCGGTACCGATCTAATCAAATGATTTTAGTTTGTGTCGGTGTTTTCATTGTTGTATAAATAAACTTTTGACAAATGCTACACCTCTGATATTATTTAGCACTACCTGGAAACACAATTATCTTCTCTTCTACTTACTTACATGATCAGTTTGCACAGTATACCGATCCTGGGTTTAACGCTCTGATATTAATATCTAGTATTTTAATAACTACCTAGGATTGTAATTTCCACATGTATGGGCTCTATTTACCAAGATCATTTTCCTCTGATAAAGCCAGTTTTCGTGTGAAAATGGGCTTTATCATATGAAATTGAAGAAGTCCATATTTACAAAGCAATATTGGTCCCGATTGCCGGCTCGCTCTAATGAATGCGGTCCGGCATTTACTAAGTGTCAGCGCGGATTTTAACAATCGGCGCCAACACGTTAAAAAATGCCATCTAAAGATGGCGTTAGGGTAACTATTCCAGCGGTCTCCCCATGTTAACCCCTTTTACTCCCCCTAATAGCTGTTATTATGGGAAGGAAGAGGGGTGTACACATCAGGAGACTGCTGGAATACAGTTAAGTTAAAAAAAAAACCATTAAATTCTCAGTAAAAAAAAAAAAAAAAAAAAAAAAAGACACTTCTTTAGGAAGGACACAGCGATTCAGAAGAACTATGATGAGGTCACCAATAAATCGGGGTTAAAGAAAATTTTGCATAAAAAACGTGGTTCAATAAAAAAAAAAAAAAACCACAAAAAAATACAAGACCGAAGCTTTAAAACTTACCTGACCGGGTGCGCGTCTGTCTCTGATCCCGGCGCATGCGCAGTGATTTTGGGGCTGATTCAGAGATGCGATTGCGAAAAGATCGCAAATATACGCATCTAAGGTTAAGATCTTACCAGGTTACAGCCCACTGCATAAAGAGTCACTCCCCTTGCAAACAGCGGTGGATCTTCAAATTAAGACCACCATTGACTAACCCTAACTCTGCGCTGTCAGTTGAGATCTTAAGTGACGTGGTAGCGTTCATTTAAGATCCAAAGTGTCAGCCCGCGCCCACTTTCCCTCATTTCCCTGCCTCCCCCCGCCCATTTCCATGCAAATCCTTAAGATCTTAAAGATTCGCAGCACTTAAGATCTTAAGTGCTTGCGATCGATTCACACTTACGCTCTTACCGAATTTACGCTCCTAACCGCTACGTAGACGGCGTTGCACTATTACTACGCATGCGCAGTAATGCAAATTTTCTAAGATCCTAAATATACGCTCCCAAGTGCCGTGGAAATCGCATCTCTGAATCAGCCCCTTTGTCTTTTAAGATTTGAAATTTAAAAAAAGTCCCAAAAGGAGTCTACTGCGCGTGTGCTGGGACTCCAGAGCCGAACGATGTCAGCGAAAGGCCCGCTGACCGTCAAGGGACCTCACCGGAGGGGTATTAATAAATACTTCCCGCGAGGCGCAGCGAGCCTGGTTGTTATCATTGGTGCTCAATGATAGTAAATATCTGTATTTTTGAGCTACATAAATCTGTTTAATCTAGCGTTATTTCCTTACACTGGCACACCTGCTTATACAGGACGCTCTGATGCCAGATCCCTTCTGCATCCCAAACCATGTGTGAGTTGAGTTTTATCTCATTATTTCTTCTTTTTTGGATCCAGTCCATATGTTTTTTCATGTTTCTGCATTTTATTTTACAGAGAGGATGGTATATAATGGATAATGGCAGTGTGCTTGGACATTCTCTTTCTTTTGTTCCTTTTGGTTCTGTGTATCTTACACCAGCCTTTCATGCACATATTAGCCTATAAACTGATTTGAGTAACTCCCATTTTGTGTATTTTTCTATGTCCATTACTCACTGAACATTTCCATATATGGGTGTGATTTGTCACCTCTGTATAGCAGAAATGTGTTACTTGTGTGCCGTGACACAGCAAATGTGTATTTTTGAACCAATCAGAGTATGTCAGTGGCATAAACATGCACTTTCTGTGTTTTGCCCTATGACAAAATGCCATAACCCACACCCCCTTCCTTAGAAGCTATCATACAAGTTACCCTACACTGTGTCCAGCTACATATCTTATTCATTTACATGCACATTTTGTAAAAACAAAGGGCACTGTGCGGGTTTCCCTAACTACGCCGGGCAACATCTGCTAAGCGCATGCGCATATCGGCAGAAATGCCAATTTTACGCAGCTGCCAGCCGTAAATACTGCGAAACCTGATCGTAACAATTAGGGTATGAAGCGGGACACATAAGTGCACGCCCCGCTATGCTGCCAGCCGTAACGACCTTGGGCGCTCGTAAGGCGCCCGTTGGTCTGAATCCGGCCCTATGTTTTTATGTGTGTATGTACGTATG
>WWET01006519.1:10000-11002 GCA_011038615.1 Limnodynastes dumerilii
AGGTGGAACTCTTGTCGCAGAAAGGAATTGCAGGAGACTGAGGCTTAGTGAAGGCTTGTTTTTAAGAAGTCCTCCCTGCACAACGACCCTGTTAATATCGGATGCAGAGGGTCCTTGTGGCCCTGATAGTGAGATTGGGCTGGATCCAGACCTTGTTAAGTGCATGAACTTAGTTACACCTGGGCTAAACCATGTTGATTGCAGGGGAGTCATATTTCATCTGTTGTAAACAGTATTAGAGATGAGAGGTGATGTTTCCTATCCACAGTCTAAATAACAGTGTGATAGTAAAGCGGGTCAGTATCTGTGTGCAGTAAGCAAATCAAAGATATTTACCTGCATGCAGAGAATACAATTAGCTTGACTCCCCCTGAAATCAACATGGTTTAGACCAGGAGTAACTAATTTGAAGCACTTACTTAAGTCTGGATCCAGCCCAATAGAGAGGACCACGTTCAGCCCCGTGTTCCTGGCCAGAGTAACTCCCAGTGAGGCACTCAAACATTCCTAACTCTTGTTGCAGTTGGATCTTTCCAGGTGACGGAGAGCTTGGCAGAATTAAAGGAAGGTCAACAAGCGGCCACAAGTAGAGAGAGGTTGGGCGTAAGAATACCATAACTGTGTTGTTGCTGCGTTACACCTGCACTTTTAGCTCCAGCACTCTTTGTCTATCATATCATTATCTGCACAGTGTGTGCAGTTCTCTTCTTAGTTACTCTGCATTACGGGATCCAGCAGTACAACTATCATCGCAGCATCTTCTGCTCAGTATCATCGCAGCATCTACTACCCAGTATCATTGCAGCATCTACAGCTCAGTACAATCGCAGCATTTACTACCCAGTAACATTGCAGGATCTACTGCCCAGTATCATTGCAGCATCTATTGTTCAGTATCATTGCAGAATCCACAGCTCACAGCTTTCACAGGGAAGAAAGAAAGAGAGGGGAAGGGTCCACTTTTGAATGGGAAGACTATTAATACAATGGGGGCAATTACTA